>JAMKQA010015274.1:0-16316 GCA_024699735.1 Posidonia australis
ATGATTGTTCGAAGAGCTGAAAAGCGAAGACACCAACCGTGTGGCAGTCGGTGATGGTTGGGAAGGAGGATAACTGAACACATCATCCAAGAAGTAGGCGGTGATGGTTAGGAAAGTTGAACAGCAAACACGCCAACCAAGTGGCAGTCAGTGATGGTTCAGATAGAGGATAAAAGAACATGTCATCCGAGAAGTAGGCGATGACAGTTTGAAGTGCTAAAAGCGAAGACACCAACCGTGGGGCAGTCGGTGACAGTTCAAAAGGAGGATAAACGAACACGTCATCCGAGAAGTAGGCGATGATTGTTCGAAGAGCTGAAAAGCGAAGACACCAACCGTGTGGCAGTCGGTGATGGTTGGGAAGGAGGATAACTGAACACATCATCCAAGAAGTAGGCGGTGATGGTTAGGAAAGTTGAACAGCAAACACGCCAACCAAGTGGCAGTCAGTGATGGTTCAGATAGAGGATAAAAGAACATGTCATCCGAGAAGTAGGCGATGATAGTTTGAAGTGCTAAAAAGCGAAGACACCAACCGTGGGGCAGTCGGTGATAGTTCAAAAGGAGGATAAACGAACACGTCATCCGAGAAGTAGGCGATGATTGTTCGAAGAGCTGAAAAGCGAAGACACCAACCGTGTGGCAGTCGGTGATGGTTGGGAAGGAGGATAAATGAACACATCATCCAAGAAGCAGGCAGTGATGGTTAGGAAAGTTGAATAGCAAACACGCCAACCAAGAGGCAGTCGATGATGGTTCGGAAGGAGGAAAAGCGAACACACCATCCAAAATGGAGTTGATGATGGTTCAGAAAGAGGATAAAAGAATACTTCATCCAAGAAGTTAGAGGTGATGGTTTGGACAGCTGAAAAGCGAACACACCAACCGAGAGGCAGTCTGTGATGGTTCGGAAGGACGATAAACGAGCACACCATCCAAGAACCTAGCTGTGATGGTTTGGAAAGCTGAAAAGCGAACACGTCAGGCGAGAGGCAGTCGGTGATGGCTCGGATGGAGGAAAAGTGAACACATCATTCAAGAAGCAGGCAGTGACGGTTCGGAAAGCTGAAAAGCGTACACACCAACCAAGACGCAGTCGGTGACGGTTCGGAAGGAGGAAAAGCGAACATGTTGTCCTAGAGGCAGCCAATGACGTTTCAGATGGAGGATAAACTAACACATCATCCGAGAAACAGGTGGTGACGGGTCGGAGTGCTAAAAAGAGAACACGCCAACCATGAGGTAGTCGGTGATGGTTCGGCAACCTGAAAAGCAAACACACCATCCAAGAGGCAGTCAGTGACGATTCAGAAGGAGGATAAACAAACACAACCTCCGAGAAGCTAGCACTGATGGTTCAAAGAGCTGAAAAGCAAACACGCCAACCGAGAGGCACTCGGTAATGGTTCGGAAGGAGGATAAACGAACACATCATCCGAGTAGCAGGCGGTGATAGTTCGAAAGGCTGAAAAGCGAACACGTCAATTGAGAGGAAGTCAGTGACAGTTCGGAAGGAGGAAAAGCGATCATGCCATCCGAGAGGCAGTCAGTGACAGTTCGAAAGGATAAACGAACACATCATCCGAGAAGCAGGCGAGGTTGGTTCAGACAACAGAAAAGCGAACATGCCAACCGAGAGGAAATCGGTTACAGCTCGGCAAGCAGAAAAGCTAAGATGCCAACCAAGAGGTTGTCGTTGATGGTTTGGAAGGAGGACAAACAAACACATCATCTAAGAAGCAGGCGGTGATAGTTCGAAAAGCTGAAAAGCGAAAACGCCAACTAAGAGTCAGTTAGTGACGGTTCGGAAGGCTGAAGAAGCGAACACGCCAACCGAGAGGCAGTCGATGATGGTTCGGAAGGAGGATAAACGAACTCATCATCCAAAAAGCATGTGGTTCAGAAAGCTGAAAAGCGAACACATCATTCGAGAAGCAGATGGTGATGGTTCGGAAAGCAGAAAAGCGAACACATCATTCGAGAAGCAGATGGTGATGGTTCGGAAAGCAGAAAAGCGAACACACCAACCGAGAGGCAGTCAGTGATGGTTCGAAAGGGGAAATGGGAACACACCAACCGAGAGGCAATCGTTGACGGTTTAGAAGGAGGTTAAATGACACATCGTCCAAGAAGCAGTCGGTGACGGTTCGAAAGGCGGATAAATAAACACATCATTCAAGAAGCAGATGGTGATGGTTCAGAAAGCAGAAAAGTGAACACACCAACCGATAGGCAGTCGATGACGGTTCGAAAGGAGGAAAAGCGAACACACCAACCGAGAGGCAATCGGTGACGGTTCAGAAAGAGGTTAAATGACACATCGTCTGAGAAGCAGGCGGTGATGGTTCAGAAAGCTGAAAAGAGAACACATCAACCAAGAAGCTGTCGGAGATGGTTCAAAAGGAGGACAAACGAACACATCATCCGAGAAGCAGGCGGTGATGGTTCGAAGAGCTGAAAAGCAAACATGCCTATCGAGAGGTAGTCGGTGATGGTTCAGAAGGAGGATAAACAAATAAATCATCCGAGAAGCAGGCAGTGATGGTTTGGAAAGCTGAAATGCGAACACGCCAACCGAGAGGCAGTCGATGATGGTTCGAAAGGAGGAAAAGCGAACACACGATCCGAGAGGCAATCAGTGACGGTTCGGAAGGAAGATAAACTAACACATCATCCGTGAAGCAAGTGGTGATGGTTTGGAGAGCTGAAAAACAAACACGCCAACCGAGAGGCTGTCGGTGATGGTTCGGAAGGAGGATAAACAACCACACCATCCGAGAGGCAATCAGTGACGGTTCGGAAGGAGGATAAACTAACACATCATCCGTGAAGCAACTGGTGATGGTTCAGAGAGTTGAAAAGCAAACACACCAATCGAGAGGCAGTCATTGACGGTTCGGTAGGGTGAAAAGCGAACATACCAACCGAGAGGCAGTCGGTGATGGTTCAGAAGGAGGATAAAGGAACTCGTCATCCAAGAAGTAGGCGATGACAGTTTGAAAAGCTGAAAAGCGAAGACACCAACCGTGAGGCAGTCGGTGACGGTTGGGAAGGAGGCTAAACGAACACATCATCCAAGAAGCAGGCAGTGATGGTTAAGAAAGTTGAAAAGTGAACATGCCAATGGAGAGGTAGTCGATGATGGTTCGGAAGGAGGAAAAGCGAACACGTCATCCAAGATGGAGTCGATGATGGTTCGGAAGGAGGATAAACGAACACTTCATCTAAAAAGATGGAGGTGATGGATTGGAGTGCTGAAAAGCGAACACGCTAACCGAGAGGCAGTCTGTGATGGTTCGGAAGGAGGATAAATGAGCACAGCATCTGAGAACCTAGCGGTGATGGTTTGGAAAGCTGAAAAGTGAACACGTAAGCCGAGAGGCAGTCAGTGACGGCTCGGAATGAGGAAAAGCGAACACATCATCTGAGAAGTAGGCGGTGACTGTTCGGAAAGCTGAAAAGCGAACACACCCATCGAGAAGTAGTCAGTGACGGTTCAGAAGGAGGAAAAGCGAATACGCCATCTTAGAGGCAGCTAATGACGTTTTGGATGCAGGATAAACTAACACATCATCCTAGAAGCAGGTGGTGACAGTTCGGAGTGCTGAAAGCGAACACGCCAACCAAGAGGCAGTCGGTGATAGTTCGGAAGGTGGATAAATGAGCTCATCTTCTAAGAAGCATGCAGTGATGGTTTGGAGAGATGAAAAGTGAACATGCCAACTGAATGATGGTCGGTGATGGTTTGAATGGCAGATAAATGAACACATCATCCGAGAAGCAGGGGGTGATGGTTTGGAAAGTTGAAAAGCGAACACACCAACCGAGAAGCAGTCAGAGATGGTTCGAAAGGAGGAAAAGCGAACACACCAACCGCGAGGCAGTCGATGAAGGTTAAGAAGGAGGTTAAACGACACATCGTTTGAGAAGCAGGCGGTGAGGGTTCAGAAAGCTGAATAGCAAACACGTCTACCGAGAAGCAGTCAGAGACGGTTCAGAAAGAGGATAAATGAACACATCATCCGAGAAGCAAGCGGTGATGGTTCGGAGAGCCGAAAAGTGAGCACACCAACTGAGAGGCAGTCAGTGACGGTTCAGATGGAGGATAAACAAATAAATCATCGGAGAAGCTAGCGGTGATGACAGTTCAAAAGCTGAAAAGCGAACATGCCAACCGAGAGGCAGTCAATGACAGTTCGAAAGGAGGAAAAGCGAACACACCAACTGAGAGGTAGTCGGTGACGAATCTAATGGAGGATAAACTAACACATCATCTGTGAAGCTGGTGGTGATGGTTAGGGGAGCTGAAAAGTAAACACGCCAACCAAGAGGCAGTCGGTGACTGTCCAAAAGGAGGATAAAAGAACATGTCATCCGAGAAATGGGCGGTGATAGTTCGAAGAGTTAAAAGCGAAAACTCCAACTGAGAGGCAGTCGATGATGGTTCGAAAGGAGGATAAACAAATAAATCATCCAAGAAGCCAGTGGTGATGGTTTGGAAAGTTGAAAAGCGAACACGGCAACTGAGAGGCAGTCGATGACGGTTCGAAAGGAGGAAAAGTGAGCACACCATCCGAGAGGCAATCAATGACGGTTTCGAAGGACAATAAACTAACACATCATCTGTGAAGCTGGTGGTGATGGTTTGGAGAGCTGAAAAGCAAACACCCCAACTAAGAGGCAGTCGGTGACGGTTCAGAAGGAGGATAAACGAAAACATCATCTAAGAAGTGGGCGGTGATAGTTCGAAGAGTTGAAAAGCGAAAACACCAACCGAGAGGCAGTCGGTGACGATTCGAAAGGCAGATAAACAACATCATCCGAGAAGCAGAAGATGATTGTTTGGAAAGCTGAAAAGCGAACACGCCAACCGAGAGCAGTCGGTGATGGTTCGAAAGGAGGAAAAGTGAACATGCCATCCGAGAGGCTGTCGATGACGGGTCTGAAGGAGCATAAACTAACACATCATCCGTGAAGCTGGTGGTGATGGTTTGGAAAGCTGAATAGCGAACACGCCAAACGAGAGGTAGTCGGTGATGGTTCTAATGGAGGATAAACTAACACATCATCCATGAAGCAGGTGGTGATGGTTTGGAGAGCTGAAAAGCAAACACACAAATCGAGAGGCAGTTGGTGACGGTTCGGTAGGCTGAAAAGGGAACACGCCAACCGAGAGGCAATCAGTGACTGTTTTGAAGGAGGATAAACTAACACATCATCTGTCAAGTAGGTGGTGATGGTTCAAAAAATTGAAAAGCTAACACGCCTATCGAGAAGTAGTGGATGAAGGCTCGGAAAGTCGAAGAAGCGATCACATCAACCGAGAAGCAGTCAGTGACGGTTCAGAATGTGGATAAACGTACACATCATCCGAGAAGTAGGCAGTGATGGTTAGGAATGCTGAAAAGCAAACACGCCAACTGAGAGGCAGTCGGTGACGGTTAGAAAGGAGGAAAAGCAAACACGCCATCCGAGAGGCAATTGGTGACGGTTCGGAAGGAGGATAAACTAACACATCATCCATGAAGCAAGTGGTGATGGTTTGGAAAGTTGAAAAACGAACACGCCAACCGAGAGGCAGTCGGTGACGGTTCGAAAGGAGGAAAAGCGAGCACACCATCCGAGAGGCAATCATTGATGGGTTTGAAGCAGGATAAACTATCACATCATCCGTGAAGCTGGTGGTGATGGTTTGGAAAGCAGAAAAGCGAACACACCAACCGAGAGGCAATCAATGACGGTTCCGAAGGACGATAAACTAACACATCATCTGTGAAGCTGGTGGTGATGGTTTGGAGAGCTGAATAGCAAACACCCCAACCGAGAGGCAGTCGGTGACGGTTCAGAAGGAGGATAAACGAAAACGTCATCTGAGAAGTGGGCGGTGATAGTTCGAAGAGTTGAAAAGCGAAAACAACAACTGAGAGGCAGTCGGTGACGATTCGGAAGGAGGATAAACAAATACATCATCCAAGAAGCAGAAGATGATTGTTTGGAAAGCTGAAAAGCGAACACGTCAACCGAGAGGCAATCGGTGATTGTTTGAAAGGAGGAAAAGCGAACACGCCATCCGAGAGGCTGTCGATGACGGGTCTGAAGGAGCATAAACTAACACATCATCCATGAAGCTGGTGGTGATGGTTTGGAAAGCTGAATAGCGAACACACCAAACGAGAGGTAGTTAGTGACGGTTCTAAACGAGGATAAACTAACACATCATCCGTGAAGCAGGTGGTGATGGTTTGGAGAGCTGAAAAGCAAACACACAAATCGAGAGGCAGTTTGTGACGGTTCAGTAGGTTGAAAAGCGAACACGCCAACCGAGAGGCAATCAGTGACTGTTTTGAAGGAGGATAAACTAACACATCATCCATCAAGCAGGTAGTGATGGTTTAAAAAAATTGAAAAGCAAACACGCCTATCGAGAAGCAATGGATGAAGGCTCGAAAAGTCGAAGAAGCGATCACATCAACCGAGAAACAGTCAATGACGTTTCGGAATTTGGATAAACGTACACACCATCCAAGAAGTAGGCAGTGATGGTTAGGAATGCTAAAAAGCGAACACGCCAACCGAGAGGCAGTCGGTGACGGTTAGAAAGGAGGAAAAGCAAACACGTCATCAGAGAGGCAATTGGTGACGGTTCGGAAGGAGGATAAACTAACACATCATCCATGAAGCAAGTGCTGATGGTTTGGAGAGGTAAAAAGCAAACACGCCAATCGAGAGGCAGTTGGTGACAGTTCTGAAGGAGGATAAAGGAACATGTCATCCGAGAAGTTGGCGATGACAGTTCGAAGAGCTGAAAAGCGAAGACACCAACCGTAAGGCAGTCAGTGATGGTTGGGAAGGAGGAGAAATGAACACATGATCCAAGAAGTTGGCGGTGATGGTTAGGAAAGTTGAAAAGTGAACACGCCAACTGAGAGGCAGTCGATGATGGTTCGGATTGTGGAAAAGCGAACATGCCATCCAAGATGGAGTTGATGATGGTTCAGAAGGAGGATAAACAAACACTTCATCCGAGAAGATGGAGGTAATGGTTTGGAGAGTTGAAAAGCGAACTTGCCAACGGAGAGGCAGTTTGTGATGGTTCGAAAGGATGGTAAATGGGCACACCATCCGAGAATCTGGCGGTGATGGTTCAGAAAGCTGAAAAGCGAACTCGTCAGCCGAGAGGCAGTCAGTGACTGTTCGAAAGGCGGAAAAGTGAACACAGCATCCGAGAAGCAGGCGGTGATGGTTCAGAAAGCTGAAAAGTGAACACACCAACCAAGAGGCAATTAGTGATGGTTCAGAAGGAGGACAAGCAAACACGCCATCCTAGAGGCAGCCAACGATGTTTCGGATAGAGGTTAAAATAACACATCATCCGAGAAGTAGGCAGTGACGGTTCAGAGTGCTGAAAAGTGAACACGCCAACCGAGAGGTAGTCGGTGATGGTTCAGAAGGAGGATAAACGAAGACATCATCCGAGAAATAGGTGGTGATTGTTCGAGGAGCAGAAAAGCAAAAACACCAATCGAGAGGCAGTCCATGACGGTTCGGAGGGAGGATAAACAAATACATAATCTGAGAAGCAAGTGGTGATGGTTTGGAAAGCTGAAAAGCGAACACACCAACCGAGATGTAGTCGGTGACGATTCGAAAGGAGGAAAAGCGAACATGCCATTCGAGAGGCAATTAGCGACGATTCAAAAGGAGGATAAACTAATACTTCATCTGAGAAGCTGGCGGTGATGGTTTGGAAAGTTGACAAGCGAGCAAGCCAACCGAGAGGCAGTCGGTGATGGTTCGGAAGGAGGAAAAGCAAACACACCATCCTAAAGGCAGTCGGTGACTGTTTGGAAGAAGGATAAACTAACACATCATCCGAGTAGCAGACGGTGTTGGTTCGGAAGGCTGAAAAGCGAACATGCCAACCGAGAGGCAGTCGGTGACGGTTCGGAAGGAGGAAAAGTGAACATGCCATCTGAGAGGCAATCAGTGACAGTTTGGAAAGAGGATAAACGAACACATCGTCCGAGAAGCAGGCGGGGTTGGTTTAGAGAGCTGAAAAGCGAACACGCCATCCGAGAGGAAATCGGTTACAGCTTGGTTGGCAGAAAAGCAAACACGCCAACCGAGAGGCTGCCGTTGACGGTTCGGAAGGAGGATAAACAAACACAGCATCCGAGAGGCAGGTGGTGATGGTTCGAAAAGCTGAAAAGTGAACACACAAACTAAGAGGGAGTCAGTGACGGTTCGGAAGGCAGAAGAAGCGAACACACCAACCTAGAGGCAGTCGGTGATGATTCGGAAGGAGGATAAACGAACTCATCATCCAAGAAGCATGCGGTGACGGTTCAAAGAGCTGAAAAGCGAACACGCCAACCGAAAGATGGTCGGTAACGGTTCGAAAGGTGGATAAACGAACACATCATCCTAGAAGTAGATGGTGATGGTTTGGAAAGTAGCAAAGCGAACACACCAACTGAGAGGCAATTGGTGATGGTTCGAAAGGAGGAAAAGCGAACGCACCAACTGAGAGGCAATTGGTGACTGTTCAAAAGGCGGTCAAATGACACATCATCCGAGAAGCAGGTGGTGATGGTTTGGAAAGCTGAAAAGAGAACACATAAATCGAGAAGCCGTCGGAGACGATTGAGAAGGAGGATAAACGAACACATCATCCGTGAAGCATGTGGTGATGGTTTGCAGAGTTGAAATGCGAACACGCCAATCGAGAGGCAATCAGTGACGGTTCGGAAGGAAGATAAACAAATAAATCATCCGCGAAGCAGGTGATGATGGTTTGGAAAGCTGAAAAGCGAACACACCAACCGAGAGGCAGTCAGTGACGGTTCGAACGGTGAAAAAGCGAACATGCCATCCGAGAGGTAGTCGGTGATAGTTCGGCAGGCTGAAAAGCGAACAAGCCAATCGAGAGGCAATCGATGATGGTTCAGATGGAGGATAAATAACACGTCATCCAAGAAGTGGGCAGTGAAAGTTCGAAGAGCAGAAAAGCGAAAACACCAATCAAGACGCAGTCGATGACGGTTCGAAAGGAGGATAAATAAATAAATCATCCGAGAAGCAGGTGGAGATGGTTTGGAAAGTTGAAAAGCGAACACGCCAACCGAGAAGTGGGCGGTGATAGTTCAATGAGTTGAAAAGCAAAAATACCAACCGAGAGGTTGTCGGTGACGGTTCGGAAGGAGGATAAACAAATACACCATCCGAGAAGCAGGCGGTGATGGTTTGGAAAGTTGAAAAGCGAACACGCCAACCGAGAGGTAATCGATGACGGTTCAAACGGAGGAAAAGCGAAGACACCATCCGAGAGGCAGTCGGTGACGGGTCTGATGGAGGATAAACTAACACATCATCTGTGAAGCTGGTGGTGATGGTTTGGAAAGCTGAAAAGAGAACACGCCAACCGAGAGGGAGTCGGTGACGGTTCAGAAGGAGGATAAATGAACACGCCATCCGAGAAATGGGTGGTGATAGTTCGAAAAGCTGAATAGCAAAAGACACCAACTGAGACGCAGTCGGTGACGGTTCGGAAGTAGGATAAATAAATAAATCATCCGAGAAGAGGGCGGTGATGGTTTAGAAAAGCTGAAAAGCGAACACGCCCACCAAGTGGCTGTCGGTGAGGTTTCTAACGGAGGATAAACTAACACATCATCCGTGAAGCTGGTGGTGATGGTCAGGAGAGCTGGAAAGGAAACACACCAATCGAGAGGCAGTCAGTGGCGGTTCAATAGGCTGAAAAATGAACACGCCAATCGAGAGGCAGTCGACGACGGTTCGAAATGAGGATAAACGAACACGTCATCCGAGAAGTGGGCGGTGATAGTTCGAATAACAGAAAAGCGAAAACACCAATCGAGAGGCAGTCGATGATGGTTCGGAGAGAGGATAAACAAATACATCATCCGAGAAGTAGGCGGTGATGGTTTGGAAAGCTGAAAAGCGAACACACGAACCAATCGGTAGTCAGTGACGATTCAGAAGGAGGAAAAGCGAACATGCCATCCGAGAGACAATAAGTGACGGTTCGAAAGGAGAATAAACAAATACATCATCCGAGAAGCAGGCGGTGATGGTTTGGAAAGCTGAAAAGGGAACACGACAACGAGAGGCAATCGATGATGGTTCGAAAGGAGGAAAATCGAACACACCATCCAAGGGGTAGTCGGTGATGGGTCTGAAGGAGGATAAACTAACACATCATCTGTGAAGCTAGTGGTGATGGTTTGGAAAGCTGAAAAGCAAACACACCAAATGAGAGGGAGTCAGTGACGGTTCAGAAGGAGGATAAACGAACACGTCATCTGAGAAGTGGGCGGTGATAGTTCGAAGAGCTGAATAGTAAAAACACCAACCGAGACGCAGTCGGTGACGGTTCGGAAGGAGGATAAATAAATAAATCATCCGAGAAGACGGCGGTGATGGATTAGAAAACTGAAAAGCAAACACACCCACCAAGTGGCTGTCGGTGACGGTTCTAACGGAGGATAAGTTAACACATCATCCATGAAGCTGGTGGTGATGGTCTAGAGAGCTGAAAAGGAAACACGCCAACCGAGAGGCAGTTGGTGGTGGTTCGACAGGTTGAAAAATGAACACGTAAATCGAGAGGTAGTTGGCGAACTCGTCATTCGAGAAGTGGGCGGTGATAGTTTGAAGAGCAGAAAAGAAAAAACACCAATTGAGGGGCAGTCGATGACAGTTCGGAGGGAGGAGAAACAAATACATCATCCAAGAAGCTAGTGGTGATAGTTCGATGAGCTGAAAAGCGAAAATACCAACCGAAAAGTGGGCAGTGATAGTTCGATGAGCTAAAAAGCGAAAATACCAACCGAGAGGCTGTCAGTGACGGTTCGGAAGGAGGATAAACAAATACATCATCCGAGAAGTAGGCGGTGGTGGTTTGGAAAGCTGAAAAGCGAACACGCCAACTAAGAGGCAATCGGTGACGGTTCAAAAGGAGGAAAAGCGAACACACCATCCGAGAGGCAGTCGGTGACAGGTCTGAAGGATGATAAACTAACACATCATCTATGAAGCTGGTGGTGATGGTTTGGAAAGATGAAAAGCAAACACGCCAAACGAGAGGCAATCGGTGATGGTTCAGAAGGAGGATAACTGAACACGTCATCCAAGAAGTGGGTGGTTATAGTTCGAAGAGATGAATAGCGAAAACACCAACCGAGACATAGTCGGTGATAATTCGGAAGGAGGATAAATAAATAAATCATCCGAGAAGCAGGCGGTGATGGTTTAGAAAAATTGAAAAGCGAACACGCCAACCAAGAGGCAGTCGGTGATGGTTCGAAAGGTGGAAAAGCGAACACGCCATCCGAGAGGCAGTCGGTGATGATTCTAAAGGATGATAAACTAACACCTCATCCGTGGAGCCGGTGGTGATGGTTTAGAAAGCTGAAAAGGAAACACGCCAACTAAGAGGCCGTCGACGGTGGTTTGACAGGCTGAAAAAGGAACACGCCGATCGAGAGTCAGTCGACGACGGTTCAAAAGGAGGATAAACGAACACGTCATCCGAGAACTGGGCGGTGAAATTTCGAAGAGCTGAAAAGCGAAAACACCAATCGAGAGGCAGTCAACGATGGTTCGGAGGGAGGATAAACAAATACATCATCCGAGAAGCAGGTGGTGATGTTTTGGAAAGCTGAAAAGTGAGCACGCCAACTGAGAGGCAGTCGGTGACCGTTCGGAAGAAGGATAAACTAACACATCATCCGAGTAGCAGACGGTGATGGTTCGGAAGGCTGAAAAGCGAACACGCCAACCGAGAGGCAGTCAGTGACGGTTCGGAAGGAGGAAAAGTGAACATGCCATCCGAGAGGCAGTCAGTGATGGTTTGGAAAGAGGATAGACGAACACATCATCCGAGAAGCAGGCAGGGTTTGTTCAAAGCGCTGAAAAGCGAACACGTCATCCGAGAAGAAATCGGTTATAGCTTGGTTGGCAGAAAAGCGAACACGCCAACCGAGAGGATGTCGTTGATGGTTCGGAAGGAGGATAAACAAACACAGCATCCGAGAGGCAGGCGGTGATGGTTCGAAAAGTTGAAAAGCGAACACGCCAACTATGAGGGAGTCAATGACGGTTCAGAAGGTTGAAGAAGCGAACACACCAACCTAGAGGCAGTCAGTGATGATTCAGAAGGATGATAAACGAACTCATCATCCAAGAAGCATGCAGTGACGGTTCAGAGACCTGAAAAGTGAACACGCCAACCGAAAGATGGTCGGTGATGTTCGAAAGGCGGATAAACAAACACATCATCCAAGAAGCAGATGGTGATGGTTCAGAAAGCAAAAAAGCAAACACACCAACCGAGACACAGTCAGTGACGGTTCGAAAGGTGGACAAGCGAACACACCAACCGATAGGCAATTGGTGACGGTTCGAAAGGAGGTCAAATGACACATCGTTCGAGAAACAGGTGGCAATGGTTTGGAAAGCTAAAAAGCGAACACGTAAATCGAGAAGCTGTCGGAGATGGTTGAGAAGGAGGATAAACGAACACATCATCCGAGAAGCAAGTGGTGATGGTTTGGAGAGTTGAAAAGCGAACACGCCAATCAAGAGGCAGTCGGTGACAGTTCGATAGGCTAAAAAGCAAAAATGCCAACCGAGAGGCAGTCGGTGACAGTTCAGATGAGGGATAAAGAACACGTCATCTGAGAAGTGGGCGGTGATAGTTCAAAGAGCCGAAAAGCGAAAACACCAATCGAGACGCAGACGGTGATGTTTCGAAAGGAGGATAATTAAATAAATCATCCGAGAAGCAGGCGGTGATGGTTTGGAAAGCTAAAAGTGAACACGCCAACCGAGAAGTGGGCGATGATAGTTCGATGAGCTAAAAAGCGAAAATACCAACCAAGAGGCTATCGATGATGGTTCAATCGGAGGATAAACAAATACATCATCCGAGAAGTAGGCGGTGATGGTTTGGAAAGCTGAAAAGTGAACACGCCAATCGAAAGGCATCGGTGACTGTTCGAAAAGAGGAAAAGCAAACACACCATCCGAGAGGAAGTCAGTGACGGGTCTAAAGGATGATAAACTAACACATCATCTGTGAAGCTGGTGGTGATGGTTTGGAAAGATGAAAAGCAAACACGCCAACCGAGAGGTAGTCGGTGACGGTTCAGAAGGAGGATAATCGAACACGTCATCCGAGACGTGGGTGGTGATAGTTTGAAGAGCTGAATAGTGAAAACACCAACCGAGACGCAGTCGGTGATAGTTCTGAAGGAGGATAAATAAATAAATCATCTGAGAAGAAGGCGGTGATGGTTTAGAAAAGTTGAAAAGCGAACACGCCAACCAAGAGGCAGTTGCTGACGGTTCGAAAGGTGGAAAAGTGAACACGCCATCCAAGAGGCAGTTGGTGACGATTCTAAAGGAGGATAAACTAACACATCAACTCTGAAGTCAGTGGTGACGGTTTAGAGAGCTGAAAAGGAAACACGCCAACCGAGAGGCAGTCGGTGGCGGTTCGACAGGCTGAAAAACGAACACACCAATTGAGAGGTAGTCAGCGACAATTCAAACGGAGGATAGACGAACACGTCATCCGAGAAGTGGGCGGTGATATTTGAAGAGCAAAAAAGCGAAAACACCAACCTAGAGGCAGTTGATGACGATTCGGAGGGAGGATAAACAAATACATCTTCCAAGAAGTAGGTGGTGATGGTTTCAAAAGCTGAAAAGCCAACACACCAACCGACAGGTAGTCGATGATGATTCGAAAGGTGGAAAAGCGAACATGCCATCCGAGAGGCAATCGATGACGATTCGAAAGGAGGACAAACAAATACATCATCCGAGAAGCAGGCAGTGATGGTTTGGAAAGCTGAAAAGCGAACACGCCAACCGAGAGGCAATCGGTGACGGTTCGAATGGAAGAAAAGCGAACACACCATCCGTGAGGCAGTCAGTGACGGGCTTGAAGGAGGATAAACTAACACATCATCCGTGAAGCTGGTGGTGATGGTTTGGAAAGTAGAATAGTGAACACATCAACCATGAGGCAGTCGATGGCTGTTCTGAGAAAGGATAGACTAACACATCATCCGTGAAGCAGGTGGTGATGGTTTGGAGAGCTGAAAAGAAAACAAGCAAATCGAGAGGCAGTCGATGACGATTCGGCAGGCTAAAAAGCGAACACGCCAACCAAGAGGCTGTCTGTGATGGTTCTGAAGGAGGTTAAAGTAACACATCATCCATGAAGCTGGTGGTGATGGTTTAGAGAGCTGAAAAGCAAACACGCCAATCGAGAGGCAGTCGGTGATGGTTCGGCAGGCTGAAAACCGAACACGCCAACCGAGAGGTAGTCGATGATGGTTCAGAAGGAAGATAAACGAACATGTCATCCGAGAAGTAGGCGGTGATGGTTCAAAAAGTTGAAAAGCAAACACGCCAACCGAGAAGCAGTCGATGATGGTTCGAAAAGTCGAAGAAGCGATCACATCAACCGAGAAGCAGTCAGTGATAGTTCGGAAGGCGGATAAACGTACACATCATCCGAGAAGCGGGCCGTGATGGTTTGGAAAGCTGAAAAGCAAACACGCCAACCAAGAGGCAGTTGGTGATAGTTCAGAAGGAAAATAAACAAATAAATCATCCGAGAAGCAGGCGGAGAAGGTTTGGAAAGCTGAAAAGCGAACACGCCAACCAAGAGGCAATCAGTGACGGTTCGAACGTTGGGAAAGCGAACACGCCATCCAAGAGGCAGTCGGTGACAGTTCGGCAGGCTAAAAAGTGAAAACGCCAATCGAGAGGCAGTCGGTGACAGTTCAGATGGAGGATAAAGAACACGTCATCCGAGAAGTGGGCGGTGATAGTTCGAAGAGCTGAAAAGCGAAAACACCAATCGAGATGCAGTCGGTGACGGTTCGAAAGGAGAATAAATAAATAAATCTTCTATGATGCCGGCGGTGATGGTTTGGAAAAGTGAAAAGCGAACAAGCCAACCGAGAAGTTGGCGGTGATAGTTCGATGAGCTGAAAAGCGAAAATACCAACCGAGAGGCTGTCGGTGATGGTTTGGAAGGAGGACAAACAAATACATCATCCGAGAAGAAGGCGGTGATTGTTTGGGAAGCTGAAAAGCGAACACACCAACCGAAAGGCAATTGGTGATGGTTCGAAAGGAGGAAAAGCGAACACACCATCCGAGAGGAAGTCGGTGATGGGTTTGAAGGATGATAAACTAACACATCATCTGTGAAGCTGGTGGTGATGGTTTGGAAAGCTAAAAAGCGAACACGCCAACCGAGAGGCAATCGGTGACAGTTCAAAAGGAGGATAAACGAACACATCATCCGAGAAGTGGGTGGTGATAGTTCGAAGAGCTGAATAGCAAAAAAACCAACCGAGACGCAGTCAGTGACGGTTCAGAAGGAGGTTAAATAAATAAATCATCTGAGAAGCAGGCAGTGATGGTTTAGAAAAGTTGCAAAGTGAACACGCCAACCAAGAGGCTGTCGGTGATGGTTCGAAAGGCAGAAAAGCGACCACATCATCCGTGAAGCTGGTGGTGATGGTTTGGAGAGCTGAAAAGGAAACACGCCAACCGAGAGGCAGTCGGTGGTGGTTCGACAGGCTAAAAAATGAACACGCCAATCAAGAGGCAGTCGGCGATGGTTCAAAAGGAGGATAGACGAACACGTCATCTGAGAAGTGGGCGGTGATATTTGAAAAGCAGAAAAGTGAAAACACCAACCTAGAGATAGTCGATGACGGTTTGGAGAGAGGATAAACAAATACATCATCCGAGAAGCAAGTGGTGATGGTTTGGAAAGTTGAAAAGCCAACACACCAACCGAGAGGTAGTCGGTGACGATTCGAAAGGAGGAAAAGCGAACATGCCATCCGAGAGGCAATCGGTGATGGTTCGAAAGGAGGATAAACAAATACATCATCCGAGAAGGAGGCGGTGATGGTTTGGAAAGCTGAAAAGCAAACACGCCAACCGAGAGGCAATCGATGATGGTTCGATTGGAAGAAAAGCAAACACATCATCTGTGAGGCCGTCGGTGACGGGTCTGAAGGAGGATAAACTAACACATCATCTGTGAAGCTGGTGGTGATGGTTTGGAAAGTAGAACTAACACATCATCTGTGGATCGGGTCCTATCCGGACGGATAGGATTAAGGCATTCTCTCTCGCCTGTGAGATCCAATCCGGACGGATTGGATCGGGTCCTATCCGGATGGATAGGATTAAGGCATTCTCCTCCGCCTGTGGGATCCAATCCGGACGGATGTGATCCAGGCCTCCCCTTTTCTCCT
>JAMKQA010015275.1:0-19230 GCA_024699735.1 Posidonia australis
TTCTTTAATTTTCAAAGATTTCTCACCATCACGGAATAAACACATTCCATACATAAAGAAGAGCAAAGTTAGTGAGGTTCACTGATTTTGTGGTATACCGGTATTTGTCACATAAAATTTATGAACTTGGTACACTTAATAATTCATTTTCTCCACTTATCACTTCATGGTACCCTGCTCTGTCTATTACTTCCCAGTGTTTTAAATATACATATATCTTTTGGTCTTCAGTATATATCTGATGGAATAAATGATAAACCCGTCTTAGGGCTAATCCTCTCCCAACTTCAACCCACAGGTTGCACTGAAGTCTAAAGGCACTTGTAGTTATTCACAGGGTCCTCAGAGAAGGTGATCCTAGCTTCCGCGAAGAGCTTCTTAATTTCTCATAGAAAATGCATATTTTTCAATTATCCAACTTCAAATTTTAGACTAATGTGACTACAAGTTCAAAAGTTGTCTCATCTTTTGATCTGTATATTCTAATTTGTCTTAAGGTCTTGTTTCCATTTTGATGCAGCATGCAGGCAATTCCTCTAAAAAAAATGTGGAGATCATATGTAGAACAAAGCTGGTTAAAATCTGAGACAAGTTGGAGACAGTGGATGTATACAGAGAATTCTTATGATTCGAAAACAAAATGTGTATTGAGCTTCTTGTTATTGGAAGTTTGGAACTCTTTGACTGTGTCTTTTTTTAACAAACTGGTTGTCTGGTTTCCTTTATGGGTGTATTGGTAGTTATTTTTTGTGAAGAATGGTTGTGTTTTCTGGATCACATACTTAGATGTTGTGTTTTCTAGATGCTACATGATTCAAGTTCTGAAATATACAAAATTATCATGTACCTTTTGCATCACATCTTTTTATTTATGAAATCATCTTCTTTTAGCATTACTACATGCACATACATTGTTGTACAACTATTCAATCATGCTATTGTTTAACATGTTTAACGTGCTATTATTTAACATTTCAATCTTGCTATTGTTTAATCATGTTATTGTACAACTATTGAATCATACATTGTTGTAAAATAATATTTTCGTCTCAATCATGCTATTGTTTAACATGTTTATTTACAATGTTTTTGGTTTAAATAAAAAGTTAATTTTTTCAAAAAAAATGGAAAAAGATTGAAAGACCCATTAGACCCAAGACCTGGACCTAGACCCATTATCTTCATGAGTCTAGGTCTGCGTCTGGGTCTTGATTTTAAAACCTAGACCCAGACTCGGACCCAAACCCATGAAATATGATGAGTTTGGGTCTAGATATAGGTAGACCCGACCCGTTGCCACCCCTAGTCCTTATATAGAATTTCTCAAGGGTAACTCCTATGGAATGCAGGTAACCTTGTAAACGAATAGCCTGGCGCAGATTCCAAAGCATATTCGCTGGTGAAGGTTACAGACATGGGAGGTGGAAAGCCAGCAGTCAGCAGCTTGAGAAGTGGCTGCGGGCTAGCTTGGTGCGCCAGATCGGTGCGCCTGTCTGATGCTCCAGCTAGGTGTGCCACTGTAGTGCTCCTGCTCGGTGCTCCAAACAAGTGCTCCACATTGGTGCTCTCCCCTACCTATCTGAATTTCTAATTGGGTTACGGGATTACTATAGGTTAGTGATTGGTTTAACCAATGGGATTGAGTTTGCCACATCCAAAGCAACATCTGGAAAGTTTATCTATGGACCACCTCAAAATTGGGGTGTCTACAGATGCCCCTCCCTAAGCGAGGTCAAGGGACGAAAGGAACCAAGACCGATGCTCAAGGTTGACAAGATACCCCCATTTTGAGGTTATAGAAGGATGGTGTTTGCTATAGGCAGTAAGTCACTTATCTGGTGGATGCATCGAAAATCATGACTTGTTGCCAAATGCAAATGCAAATGGAAAATGCATGCGACTACTAGGCTAAGTGCTGGAAATGTGATGCCAATGCAGGAAAAAAATGCAAGAGCCGATCTTGAAAGCCGATGCAAAGTGGATGCTAACACAAGAACGGGTGCTTGTAAGATAATGCAATGCTGATGCTAGTGCTGAAGTAATGGCAAAGATAAAGAGATCCTGCACAAAGAGGGAACCACTAGCAGGAAAATGATAGGTTGTCGGACTCATCAGTCGGATTATTGAGGTTATCAACCTAAGGAGGCGAGATACGACAAGTCAATCAAGTCTTGTCAACCCGATCGCCAGATAGTATGACGGTTGTCAACCGAGTAGTTGGGGATACCAGCCCAAGGGGAAGAGGGGCATGACAAACATACCATTTGTCAAACAAGAACGCCCTGTCCGCACGGACCAAGGGAAAACAAAGAGATTTCGCGCCCACGAAAACTCAGAAAAGAAAAGGGAAAGAGGACCTTGACTGCCCGGTCAGAGGGTCAAACAACTGGATTCCACGACCGCGAAAACCCAGAAGAGAAAGGATAAGGACCTTGACCATTTGGTCAAAAGGTCAAGCCATCGGATTTCCTGCCTGTGAAAATCCAAGAGAAGGACAAGGTCCCTGACCATCCGGTCCAAAGGTCAAGCCATCGGATTTCCTACCCGTGAAAATCCGAGAGAGGGGCAAGGACCCTGACCATCCGGTCAAAAGGTCAAGCCACCTGATTTCCTGCCAATGAAAATCCGAGAGAAGCAAATGACTTCGATCGCCCGTTTAAAGTCAACAAGCTGGATTTCGCGCCAGCGAAAGTCCAGGAGAGGCAAATGACATTGAACGCCTGGTCAAAGCAACAAGCTGAATTTCACGCCTGTGAAAGTCCAAGAGGGCAAATGACATTGACCACCCGATCAAAGTCAACAAGCCAGATTTTGCGCCCGCGAAAGTCCAGGAGGGCAAATGACATTGACTGCCCGGTCAAAGTCAACAAGCTGGATTTCGCGCCTGTGGAAATCCAAGAGGGCAAATGACATTGACCGCCTGGTCAAAGTCAGCAAGCTGGATTTTGCGTCTGCGAAAATCCAAGAGGGAAAATGACATTAACCGCCCGGTCAAAGTCAACAAGTTGGATTTCACGCCCGCGAAAATCCAAGAGAAAGAGGTAGAAGGATCTCATCCGCTTGGAAGGACAACCTGAAAAATCAAAACGATGATCCCTGGATTGTCCCCTAGGAAGGAAAATGGCAATGGTGCTTCGAAGGGTGAAATTGTAAATATGCTGGTTGCTAGCTTTTTGACAGTGGTACAGATGTATGCAATATCCTTGTTGAAGTTCTGATCCCAGTTGATTTTGTTTTGCGGGTTTGCAAAAAAGGGTGTGGGCTTATTTGCAATTTCCCAAAACTAGAGGGGTCTTTACTGCAAATTGCCCAATATGACAAACTGTTAAATGCCGTAGTGCTGCTGGGCGATGATATTTGATATTCGGCCAAGTTTTGCACAGGTCTGCTCTACATATAACTTCCAGCATCCTTTTTGGACTACTTGGCAATTGTACGAAAAGGCAGGGGTTTTCTTGCAAATTACCCTGTCTGGTGACTTTTCGCAGACCATGAGCTGGCTTCTTCATAAAACTTTATATTTTGCTCCTGATGGCAAGCTACAGAGTGTCAGGGGTTGAAACGCAATTTTCACGGCCATTTTGCATTGTGGATCTCATGCATTAAATTATTTACATAAAGGGGTCCACTGGATAACTGCCATAACTGTCAAGGGACATTCTTCTTTTCTTCCTGCTAACTGGGACTACAAGGGTGCTTGTGCTGCTTGGCTTTTTTCAAGGTTCAGCTATTATTTTGCTTGATTTCATATCTCCAAAGCAACACTTATATGCATATATAGTTTTTCCTTTTAATTTTCCTTTCTTCTCTCAAAGGGTGTGCCTCTTCCTCTTCTTCCCCATTTCTTCCCTCCCACTTCCTCTCCTCTCTTCATCTCCTCTCCCATTCTCTCCGCCCCTCTCATCTCTTCACGACAGCGGTGCGTTGGTGGTGCACTGATGGGGTGCTCTTGGCCGGTGCGGGAGTTAGGCATGGGGGCATCGTGCGGCGGTGCGACAGAGGTGCGGCGGTCGATCGGTGACTAGGTGCTTGGTCGACGGTGGCGATGGACTGGACTCTCCGGGATTGGTTGGAGAGGGGGTCACCGTTGGAGGTATTGTTCGATCTCCTCTTTTGTTTTCTCCTTATGTTTGTTATTGCTCCTTCTATTTCATGGGGTGGCGACTGATTGGATGGGTTCCGGCGGTTTCGGTGGGGTTTGGCCGTTGGGGTGATCAGTTTGGTGGGTTGATCAGTGGTCATTGCGGTGAAGGGCTGCGGCGAGTTGGCTATGTGGTGGTGCAGGTTGAAGTAGGGGTGTTTCGTGTGATGACAGGTTGGCTGTGTGGTTGGGTTTCGGTGGTTTCGGTTTTTGGTGGTAGATGGGGTGGCTGACGGCGATGGCGGAATGGTTGTGTGGCGGTGATGGATGGTGATGGGTTGGTTATGGTGGTGATGGAAGGTTGTGAAGAAGGTGGTGGTGGTTGTGAGTTTTGGTGGTAGGTGGGCAATGGGTTGGCCGTGTTGTAGGGATTGAAGTGGTGGTGATGAAAGGCTATGAAGATGGTGGTGGTTTGGGTAATGCTTTGACTGTTGTTGCTATGCCATACACATTTTGATAAAATGCCATGCTACCCTTCTATGTCGTTTTCTGAATTTATTCACAAGTTTCTTTGAATCAAATTATCCACTTTAAATTAATTGCTGAACCATGCTTGATAGCTTATCCGGAGTGTTCCATTTCTGCATATTTCAACAAGAAAATATTGCCACATGATTTGCACATTTCTACGTAACACTGAGTTGTAACTGTACGCCTGTTTATACTTGTATTTTTGCCACCGTGTGCCATAATGCTTTATTTAAATGCCATGCCCCCTTTTCTTATTTTGTCTTTGACTAAAATGCAATACTTGACTTTGTCTTGGCTTCCATGTGGTTTTTACCCTTTTGTAGGACGACCCAGTTCCTGAGGAGGGAACCCCACAGTCCTTACGGGATACGCCATCTAGTTCTCGTTCCCGGCGATAAGGTAGTTCCTCGAGGTCACGTGCCTCTGGCAACTCGACTCCGGCTGTCCCTATTGAGGTTGGCCCAAACTGGAAGACAATGTGTATATAAATCTGGTGCTCTATCTGACAAATGCATTTTCAGGAGTCTGGTAATTTCGAGGGGCGGCTACTAAGCGACCATCATATCTGCGAGGGCCCCGACTTTGGGCTAATTTCTTGTTTTGATGTGCTTTAATTATAACTTGCTTTCTGACTTGATATTAATGTTGTTCTTGATATTCTAGGCTGGTGATGCAAACCGGGTAATGTGATGCCACTGGGCCCCAATGCTCGATCACTTCCATCGCCTGCCCAAGTTTTTGAAAGATTTTCTCCTTCATCGGTCCCCATTTGGCGGTTTATTACGCATTCAGGTCATACATGGTCACTACAACTTCTTCAGAGCTTTAGTGGAGAGGTGGAGGTTCGAGACGCACACCTTTCACTTCCCATTCGGAGAGCTGACCATCCTACCCGACCAGTGGGCCCTGCTGACAGGCCTCCCCATCGACGACGAGCCGATTATAGGTGAGACTACTCATGGCTTGCACCTTGCTCCTGCACACCTGGGCCGTGTTCCTGCTAAGCCACCTAGGGGGGAAACACATGATCATTGTGGGGTGGTTGAGAGAGTGGGACCAGTTCTGGCCCCACCCCGAGCCTAGTACCAACGAGGCGGACTTCGTGCTACGACACTTTTTGTTGGATCTACTGGCAATGATCTTCTACCACTCGTCTGCGTACTATATTCATGCTGATTGGTTAGCGTACTTAACCATTCTGGAGCACTTGGATCACTATGACTGGGCTGGCGCCAGTTACACTTGGTTGATCTGTGGGCTTGACAATGTAGTCAAGCTTGGGCACCGCTCCTATGTGGGGCTATACCCTCTGCTGACTGTAAGTAGTTATTTTCATTATTTGCAAAATAAATGTCTTTTTGGTTCATATCTAACCTCTTCTTTCCATTGCTAGTACTGGACTATGGAGCACATCACACGGGGGCATAGCTTCGGCCGCCTTCGTGATGAGCTTCTACCCCTTCCCCGCCAGTGGGTCAAGCCTGACCATCGGGCTGCTGCAGGGGTGTACAGTTATGAGTCATACCAGTATCTGCTGGACCTGGTAGAGCTCGAAGATGTAAGTTTTCTTTTTATGTTGTAGCCTTCAGTTCTTTTAATACTTGTACTGCCTGAGTTGCTTATACTTGTCTTTTTTTTTGTAACAGGTTCATCTGCGCCCTTTTTCTAGATACGATGGTTTTGACTGGGTTCCTCTGAACTCTGGCCGCATTTTGAGGGACAAGCAGGTGAAATTTTACTATATGAAGAAATCAGCATACTTTCTCCCGAGGCACGTGAGGCACTAATTTTTAAATGAATTCTGCATTCCTGCCCCTCCTCCTTCCGACATGGATCGCCCGGCCTCGACTAGTTCTGTGGTCAGAAGTCGGCATGTGGCAGCTATGGCTTCTTAGGACAGGCATGTCCTTTGGGAAGTCAATTATACAGATTATCTGGCTTGGTACCAGCACGTCGGGAAGCCATACCTATTTGAGGAGGTTGTGCAGAATAGCCAGTGTGGTATGTGGTACGCCTCCGACTGGGCCAAGGTACTTGATTATAATTTCTGCTTAACACTTCTATGCATATGATCCACATAAATCTGACATTTGCCATAATTTACAAGGCTTTGAAGAACAATTCGGCGCCTTTTACGCCAATATCCGACGGAAGAGGGTATGACTTATTTTTTTTTGTAAATTGCTATTTTCGACACAAAATATGCCTGACATATCTGTAAACTTGCAAGAATTGCGCTGGCGCAATATCATTCAGGTATTTCTCTCTTTTTTCTGCTCTTGCAATTTGCTTTACAATTCTGGCCACTAACACAGAGCTTGATATTCTTTTCACAGCAAGATTTCCCAGCCCACGAGGTGAATGCAGCTAGCAGTGGGGAATTCACTATGGAAGCTTCTGAGGAAGACCGTTCTGACACAAAGGTTTCACAGAGGATTCAGAGTTCTGCTGCCCGTTCTTAGGCTGCTGCTGTCGCTCAGTGGTCGCGTCGGATCACCCGACGAGGCGCCCGTCTTTTGGCCAAGAGCTTTCAAGAGGCGTTGACTGACGAGGAGGAGTCAGACGAGGAATAGCCATCTTTTATCTTTTTGCTATAATCAAGCCTTGTATTAACACTGGAACATTGTAAACATGTTTAAGAACGTTTTTGAAATGACAAATCCCAATTCTGGAATGCGCCCCTTTCTTGGGGTATTGTTTGCGAATGCTACATGAATTTTTCTATGCAGGTCCAAGAAAGTGGCTCCGTCATAGTGAGGTCCATATTTTAGGGGAGGTGTTGCTGAAATTCCCAGCTGTTTGGTGCACCACCTTGGTGCACCACCTATGTGCGCTTCCTAGGTGCACCCACCTTGGTGCTCCTCTCAAAAATGGTCAGCTTGCTTTCCTTTTGCTAAGACCTCTTGCTTCTTCCCTATATAAACTCGCATTCCCAGCGAGATGTACCACCGCCCTCTCTGCAAAACAACCTCAAATCTTCATAGCTCCTTTGTAGCACTTTTCTTTGATCTTTTCTTGACTCTGACTACGCTATTACAATGGTACGTGAATGTTTTTTGCTGTTTTTCTGCTGGTTTCTTCATGCCTTGCTATATGAGAAGGAAAAGCAATATACAGATTTCATTTTTGCAATATTATCTCGGATTTACAACAAGACAAATTATTCTGAGCATGCTTTTTGATTTGCATTTATATTAAAATCATATTCTACTAGATTACTCTGTTTGCCTCATATTAATGCCAAGTTCTGCCTTCTTTCCTGCCATATCTGGCCCAAATTCGTGTCCACAGGGCTATCCCACCATGGTGACACCGAAATATTATTTAGATGCTCTGCGTGGCTGGATTGATGCTTTAACGGCTGCAGATCGCAAACAACTGCGGATTTGGGGCATATCCTCCACATTATTAAACATAGTTAAAGTGGAGGTGAACTGACACCTGCTATGAGTTGTGACTCGATTTTGGAAACTGGATTTTCACGTATTTTTTTTTAGGCAGATAGAAATGACTTTGACTTTGGAGGAGGTCAGACGGATATGCGGCTTGTCGCCATTCATGTCCCCTCCCGTCTTCACTTGCCATTATAACTATGCTTCAGTTCTGAGTCGACTGACTGGTTTGACCAGAAGTGTTTGTGAGAAGAGCCTTATTTGCAAAGATGGATCAACTATCATGCTGCGCTTGGATTATTTTGATAAGGTTATCAGTGCTCGTTCCTCTTTAGGCAGCTTGTGGCTTCATGATTTTGTGATGTGTTTCCTTGGGGAGCTTATTTTTAGCCATGGCCGAATGACTATGGCTGTTGAGGTAGCAGAAATAGCTTGGGTGATGGTTACTCGCCAAATTGATCTTGCTCCCATTCTCCTTGCAGAGACTTATATTGGTTTGGGCCAAGCATTGAGACGCTCCTGGCACTTCTATAGTTGTGGCGCTCTGGTGCAAGTAAGTAAGCCATTTTATTTTAATACTCTGCTATGCTTATTTAGCTGTGCAACCTGTTTTGCCAGGTTTGGTTTGCTGCTCACATGGGAGTGGAGGTTCTGCGCCCTCGGCCTTCTACATTTGAAGCTTATAGCCGCATTAACCATTCAAGGACACTTCCAGGTGTACACGAGCTATGCAGCAAATTGCGGAATCTCGCTGAGGACACGGTAGTGTGGTGCATTATATCCTTAGCCCCAAGGACTTTTACTGCCTTTTTTAATGCTGGGGTCATGCGGCTAGTGGTTCTTCCCAAGCATACAGGCGGTGTGGAATATCACCCTGTCTGAGTCCTTCGCCAATTTGGCTTCTACCAGGACTCCATTAAGAAAAGTCCTATTCCTGACTGCTATAAGAGGTATATTTTTGGCTCCAATGTAACAACCTCAGAGTTGGCCCGTATGACGCGTGCTGGTATTCAATCCTCCAACCTTGCCATTACTGAGGGCTCTGGTTGTATAGTGGAATATGAAACTGAAATAATGGAGACATGGCCCATAAATGAGATACCGCCTAGTGGCACTTGCTTCACAGGGGCTGGCAGCTCAAAGAGATCGAGAGTTGGCTAGCAAATTCTTATATCACTGATGGACTATAATGATAAATTTGCTTGCATTAGTGTCATCTTGACTTGCTTGTGCTTGTTCCCGCATTTTCATAGAACTGCTCCCAAGACTAATTTAGCTGGCATGCCCCTGGCATAGATTCTTCCAAAAAAAGCAACTAACATGCCCCTAGTTAAATGCCTATTTGCCCATACTACGCCTCAAAAAGGCAGCTAGCATGCCCCTGGTCGGAATATGGCCAAATGCCTTGCAAAGTGATATACAAATATGCTTGATTTAAGATACTAGATGTTGTGCAAAAAGTGCAATGCAGAGACAGGATTAATGTATGATTAATAGATATTGGTGCCCTCAGCGCCAAGGAAGCCTGTATTGTTTGCTGTAAGAAGTGAAACTGTCCTCGACTCATGTGGCACTAACCTAGATACTTAGGTTTATTTGTAGCTCTCCTTCAGATATTATGGACTTCATGCCAAAATCTAGGGGCCGTACACCTACTCTTTTAAGGATTCATATTTCTTTTTCTCCCTCAAAGGCATGCTGACTTACTCTATTCCTGCTTGGAGGTAATATACACCTAAGCTGAGGGAGTGGTTGCTGTCTCCTTTGTGTTAAAGGGGTGGCTAGTCCCTTTGTAGGATCTATAGGTGCATGCTTCGACTCGTCTTCAAGTTATATGGTAGGGATAGGGTCGTCTCGTATGCCTTACTCAGTGGAGCTAGCTTTTGTCTACTACTTCTGTCTCCTTATTTCTTTTGTGCTCCAAAGTCTCTATTTTTTCTTTGTTCCTCGCACTCTCTCTAGACCTAACATTTTTACTCCCTCTAGAGATATAGGTCCCCTAGGAATTTGTGCATTTTGTCCATTTCACTGAATAATCTCTCCCTCACATCCTAAGTTTCAAGGGTAGTAACACATGAGGAGGACTGGACTCGTCCTAAGCAGGCGGGCTTCCGATTTTCCTCATCGGGCATGATAATCTTGAATGATGATGTAGAAAAAGTTTAAGACATTATATCATGCGAAGATGCAATAGTCTAAAGTACTAGTATGCGAATGCATGGTCCACTATGCAAAGCTTAGGATTGACTAGGAATCACTGGTAGTACTTCTTCAGGTAGGAGGCATTAATAGGCTCTGATTGCTCCTTACGGTCCATATCTTCAAGGATGATTGCGCCTCCGGACAGGGCCTCCTTGACCACAAATGGTTCGCGCCAGTTAGGCCTGAATTTTCCCTGCGCATCAGGCAAATGAATGGCACACAAAACTAAGTCTCCTGGTTCAAAGTTTCTGGGTCAGACCTTCTTCAGATATGCTCGGGCCACTCTCTTCTGGTAGCATTGGGCATGATGTAGGGCTTGTAATCTGTGTTCATCAATTAAATCTAGCTGAACACAGCGATCTTGGATCCATTCTGCCTCCTTCAAGATTCTTAACGACGGGATCTCAACTTCAAAAGGAAGGACCGCCTCCATGCCATACACCAAAGAATAGGGTGTTGCTCCTGTTGAGGTCCGGACGGAGGTCCTGTAGACCCATAATGCATAGGGCAGCTTTTCATGCCAATCTCTATGAGTCTCAACCATCTTCATCAAGATCTTTACCAGATTTTTATTAGCTGACTCTACTACCCCGTTCATCTGTGGTCGGTAGGGGGAGGATCTGTGATGCCTGATCTTGTAATTCTGGAGAAAATCCTCAACTCTCCTCGCTATGAAATTGGTTCCATTATTTTAAATGATGGCATATGGAACCCCATATCTGGCGACAATATTATTCTTGATGAATTTCTCTATAACAGCTGTCGTGACTATCTTGTATGATGCCGTCTCGACCTATTTTGTGAAATAATTGATGGTCACCAGAATATAACGGTGCCCATTGGATGCAGCAGGATGAATGGTCCCGATAACATCAATTCCCTAAGTGGAAAAAGGCCAAGGTGACGACATGCTATGTAATTGTTGTGGGGGAGCATGTATGAAATTGCCGTGTATCTGGCAGTTATGGCATCTTCTGACAAATTGGCAGCAATCTGTTTCAATAGTGGACCAGAAATACCCCTACATCATAATTTTCTTAGCTAGGAGAACCCCATTCATATGCGGACCACAGGTGCCTGCGTGAACTTTTAACATTAGCATATCTACCTCCCTTTTGTTTACACACTTGAGAAGCATCTGGTTATAAGATCTTCTATATAGCTGTCCGGCCCCGAGCACATATTTAAGTGCTAACCGTGTCAAGGTCTTTCTATCTATTGCAAAAATGCCAGGAGGGAAACCGCCAGACTCCAAGAAAGTTTTAATATCACTATACCAGGGCAATTCAGCAGATGATGGCACCTCTTGAATATGCATACAATGTGCTGGTTGTTCAATGCATGTGACTGAGATATCCATGGCCTGTGCTTTTGAGAGTGATAACCATGATGCTAGAGTTGCCAGAGCATCTGCATACGCATTCTTAGCTCGTTTCATGAAGGAAAATTTGACATCATCGAATTCTTCAGTCAATTTTAACAAATGTTCATGATATAGTACGAGCTTCTGGTCTTTTGTCTTCCAGTCGCCATTGACTTGTGAAATAATCAGCATTGCGTCGCCATATACGTGGAGTTCTCGGGCATTTTGGTCCTTTGTCACTTGTAAACCCAAAATGCAGGCCTCATATTCAACTTCATTATTGGTGCATTCAAATGTCAGCTTCCTTGCAAAGGGAATTAGCTGTCCTTGTGGCGTTGCTAGAACTGCACCGATGCCTCTTCCTCGTTTATTGATTGCACCATCGAAGTACAGACACCACTGATGCTCATTTTGAGGTCCTTCTAGTTCTTCCTCGCCCATTGCAAACAATATATCTTCATCTGGGAATTGGGTCTGCAGCGGCTGATATTCTGGCAGGGGTAAGTCGGCCAAGTGATCTACCATTGCTTGTCCTTTCATAGACTTCTGTGTGACAAATGTGATATCATATTGGGACAACATCACCTGCCATTTGACACATCTGCCCACCAAGGCTGGCTTTTGGAACAGATATTTGATAGGGTCATGCCGACATAATAACAATACTGGATGTGCCATCATATAATGCCTGAGGTGTTGTGTGGCCCATACCAGGGACAAGCAGACTTTCTCTATTGGGCTGTATTTAACCTCATAGTCATTAAACTTTTTGCTAAGGTAATAGATAGCCCGCTCTTTGCGTCCTGATTCATCGTGCTGACCTAGAATTGCACCCATTGAATGTTGTGTTGTAGAGAGATATAACAGCAGAGGGCACCCTGGCGTAGGGGGAACTAAAACTGGAGGCTTCACCAGAAGTTGCTTGATTTTATCAAAGGCTGCTTGACATTCGTCATTCCAGCATGTTTGGGTGTTCTTCCTCAGTAGCTTGAATATGGGTTCACATATAGGCGTAAGCTGTGCAATGAACCTGCTGATGTATTGCAGCCGGCCTAATAATCCGCGAATTTCCTTCTCGGTGGTCGGAGGAGGCATGTCAACAATAGCTCTGGCTTTGTGGGGGTCCACTTTAATTCCTCTTTGACTGATAATGTAACCCAGGAGCTTTCCAGAGGATACCCCAAATGCATATTTGTTGGGGTTCAAGCGGAGCTTATACTTTCGCAGACGGTCAAACAACTTTCTCAAATAGGAGAGATGGTCCTCGGGCTCTTTAGACTTGGCAATCATGTCATCCACGTATATTTCAACTTCTTGGTGCATAAGATTGTGGAATAACGCTGTCATGGACCTCTGGTATGCTGCGCCTGCATTTTTCAGTCCAAATGGCATTACTCTATAACAGAAGACTCCCCATGGAGTGATGAAAGACGTCTTCTCCATATCTTCTTCGGCCATTCGTATCTGATTGTATCTCGAAAACCCGTCTATAATTGACAACATCTTAAGCCCTGCTGTGTTGTCCACCAGAAAATCAATGTGGGGGAGCGGGAAATCATCTTTGGGGCTCGCTTTATTGAGGTGTCGATAGTCGATGCACATGCGAACCCGTCCGTCCTTCTTCAGCACAGGCACCACATTGGCGAGCCACTCAGGATATAATACGACTTTGAGGAAATTGACTTTGTGTTGTTTCATGATTTCCTCTTTAAGCTCTAAGAGCCACTGGGGTTGCCATCTACGAAGCTTCTGTTTGACTGGCTTGGAATTTGATATTAGTGGTAATGTATGAACTACCACCTCAATGTCCATTCCCACCATGTCATTATAGCTCCATGCAAAGACATCTACATATTCTTTCAGAAAAGCTATAAACTCTGCCTTTGCTTGTGGTGATAATTTGGCACTGATGTGTGTTTCTTTGATATCTTCCACTGTGCTGATATTGATAAGCTCTATCTCCTCTTCTACGTGAAGGTTTGGGCCTTCTGGGTCATTATCACAGAAAGGAAGTTGTGATGGCTCATCGTCAATATCTGCTCCACTGACCTTATCTTCTTCTTCATAGGCGATTAGCTCTGACAGGATTTCTTTTTCAAATGTCGGGTCTATAATGTCAACTAAGAAGACCTCTTCTGATTCCGCACCCTAATGGCGCTTAATGACTGTCACAATGACTTTCGTATTCTTGTATCGGCATTGTGCTACTCTAGGGAGTTGGGAGTCCCTGCCTCTGATGCCTTCTTATTTTCATTTTTTGATTTTTTTTGATTTTTTGATTTTTTTTGGGATTTTCTTTTTCTCTGCTATCTATACAAGATTCTACATGCTGGCAGCTGCTCTGTTGTAGGTTAGTGAGACTATCGCCGCCTGTCTCACTTGTGCTTAATTCAAGGTTTTGATCCTCACCCTCTAGGTGAGGCTTATACTGCCAATACCAGCTAGACCCTCCTCCCAGTTGACAGGAGATTAACTCCATTGGTCTAGCATCCCTTGCCTCTGTCTCGTGCAGGACCATAACTGAAACCTGGTCCTGGGGTGGTACTGGTGCTTCTACTGGTGATGATCGGGCAATTGCTTTGCCCTTCCTCATGCGATCATGCTCTGCCAGGTCTTATGCGAGCACATCCAGCTGCTCCTGGAATAAGAGGTCCAGATCCCCGATGTCATCATCTGTGTTTGTCTCTTGGACCACTGTCTGGACTGCTGACTGCTCTTGAGCTGTTGGATATAACTCTATCTGACCACTGCTCTGCACGATCTCCTGCTCTGTACCCTACTGCTCTGTCTCTAACCAGCCACTATCTTGATATGAATCTTCCAGACAGACCCAAGCCGATGGTACTGACACTGCATAGGAGTTTGTGTTTGGATCCAAGATGCCTGCGTTAATAAAGTTGGCTAAATTCTGTGGAATACACATCTTGGAGGACTTACCGAAGTGTTGCGATCTCTTCTTCTGGCAGCACCGTTCATAACCCAAACCTTCTCGCTCAATCCATTCCTCAGCCTTGATCAGCTCGACGATTCCTTGGCTATAACGCCCCAGAGGCGATCCTTTCTTGTATCCCCATTTGCGACACAAGTTGCCGACCATCAAACAGGGGTTACCGCAAGTGGCCAAGTGGCCGGCATGCTCTAAGTGTGGAATGAAATTAACCGGCTCAAACCGGTTAATCCGATAGAGGACATCGGAAGGTTTTGGCTCAAAGTGGACGGTCTGGGTGGCTATGGCAGAGACAGATTCAACCTTCTCCATATCTTCTACCAGGACAACAACAACATTGTCATCCCAGCAGAACTTGATCATACGATGGAGGGTTGAATGGATGATTTGATGCTTGTGAAGCCAAAGGCGTCCAAGCAAAAGAATGAAGGAGGGCTCGATGTCTACGACGTAGAATTCTACGTCGAAGCAAGCAGGGCCTATAGTTAATGGAATGATCAAAATCCCAAGCGCATCATGATGCGTATTATCGAACGTTGTCATCCCCTTCACAGCTGGCGTTATGTCCTCGGACTTGAATCCGATTTCACTTGCTGTACGCAAGGGGCAAACATTTAAGCCTGCTCCAAGGTCCACCAATGTGAGAGGGATACGGAAGCTCCGATACTGCGCGGTGATGAACAAGGGGGAATTATGCTTGGTGCTGGAAGGAGGTAACTCTAGGCTTGAGAAGGAGATAACCTTAGGCACCGCTATCATTCCTACCATGTTTTCTAGAGTAGCAGTCTCTATAGTCTGGGATACACGAGTAGCCTGAAAAACTCTAAGGAAGGCTTCTTTATGCTCAGCCGATGTATGGATTAGATCACAAATGGAAATATCGACTTAAACCTTCTTAAGTTGTGTAGTGATGTCAGCTGAAGGTTGGCCGCTGGTGGTAGGATTGGGTGGTGCTACTCTAGACATAGGTAATTGAGGAGAATGTGCTTGGAGCTGGACAAGGGCTGTTGCTACAGGTGCTGGTGACCTAGATTGCTGGGCTGGCAATTGGTTAGGGGTTAAAGTTGGGGGGTTAGGCCTAAACGCTGAGGGTTTCTATACTCTGCCCGATCGTGTTACTTCTGCGCACATTCCTATGGCATAGTTGTAAGGAACATGATGCGTGTCGTGGGTCAGAGTAACAACAACCGAGGGGCGAGCAACTAACTGTACAGATGTGTTTAAAGAATAAGGGTGAGTAGGAGGATAAACCTGAGGATGTTGGGAGTATTGGTGAGGGTACTAGTGGGCCCGAGGGTATGCTGGCTGACTTGGCCTAGATTGGGGCCAGGCTGATAAATAGATTGGAGTTGGTGGCTGGGAATATACAATAGGTGGCGCCTCAGAGTCCTCTGACTCGACAACTGGATAGATCATATGAATAGATTCCTCGGAATTACCAAGGAAAGAACAATACAATTGGCGGGGAAAAGGGGACGACTCATCATGGATCAAGTCGGTTGGACGGATAGGGGAAGAGACAGACTCAGAAGAAGAAGAAGAAGCAGGAGAAACAAAATTGACTCCCGAGGAACCTGGTGCTCCCGAGGGTGAATGTTGTGGCAGGGGTTGGTTAACTATGCTAGGGTGTGCTAGCTGTGCTGGGGTGGCCACTGGTGTGTTCTAGGCCGACTGCCTGGGTATTAATCACTATGACCCTCTGGTTAATCAAATCCTGGACAACATCCCTGAGAGTCAAGCAATTATCCGTCGAGTGGCCGGCCACCCGATGGAAATTGCAGAATGCATTGGCGTTATACTAGGCGGGAAGTGGATTAGGCAAAGGGCGCCACTCAGGCAGCCTCAGCAGGGATGCGACTTTGGGAAATACCATGCTCAAAGGCTCCACTAACGAGGTATAGTGGCGCCTGTCATGGCGTTGTCGCTTCGGCTGTGGATGGGCCAGCGGTGGGGGCATCCTGGCCGGTGGGGCAGGGTACACTGGTGTGGCAGTGGGGGTAATGTATGATGCATGTTGTGCTCTAGGTGCAGGCGTGGGTGCATAAACTACTTGGTGTTGCGGTGGAGGGCGAACATTTGTCGGAGCAGCAGGGGATTTGATATAGGAAACTGTATTTTTGGAGGGATCCCGCCTCCTAGGTGGATTGGTGTTGGGGTTGTTGTTGTTATTGCTGCTGCTTGGGCCACTATGTGAGGCAATGGCCTATTTGGCAAATGCCGAGAGTGCTGGAAAACTACCACCGTGCAGTGAGCTCTCAACACGAGCGCCCGCCCGAAGCAGTGTCGAAAAAGTAGTGACCGATTGTATGCTAAGCAGAGCCCCGACCACTGGCTGTGCTCCTCGGATTATAATCTCAACAGACTCCTCGTCGGAGGGTCTATCTTTAACTTGTGAAGCCAAGGAGCGCCATCGTCCAAGATACTCCCCAAATGTTTCTTGGGGCCTCTGTTTGATAGAGACTAAGTCCTCCCACTTGGGGACTAAGTCGAGATTAAAAGAATATTGTTCTAGGAACGCCTGTGTAAAGTCGTCCCAAGTCTTGATGGTGGCCGTGTTGAGGGAAGTGAACCATTTCAACGCGGGCCCCGTGAGACTCTTTTGGAACAGGCAAATCAACAACCTCTCGTCCGCCTGAAGCTAGGCGATGTCTCTGCAATAGGCTTTGAGGTGGGCAATTGGGCAGCCTCTACCATTGTATTTGTTGAATTCCGGGATTTGGATATTCGGGGGGAGAGTCGCTTCTGGGAAATAACAGAGGTCCCGGAATTGGTAGGACTGGTGGTCCCGGCCCTACACTTGTCAGAGAGTGCGCTCCAGATCATTTACTCTCGCGAGGAGAGCATCCGGAGCTACAGCAGCTATGGATTGTGCAGTAGTGGCGGGTGCTGCGTACACTGTATGGGTTGCCCCTAAAGGCTCCTCCGGATCCACCATTCTGCCGTCTGGTGGTACGGTAGGATGGCCAGTGTATCCGTGCATGGTTGCATTGTGTTGTGGGACAAAGGATGAGGCTTGTGTGTGGTAAAAGGGTGATGATAATGCAGGGGGTAGTGCAGCAAGTGGTGCAGAGTGTGGGAGCAAGAGCTGTTGGACTGGAATGGTCTCGGGTACAATGCTCACGGCGTCTGCTCCCATCAGCCGAGATGGATGACCACCAGATAGGAGGGATGCATGCTGTGGGTGCTGTGTAGGTGTAACAAACGGTAATGTCGACACCCCTATCGCTGGAGAGACAAGGGACGGCGACGGCTGTGGGTGTAGTGCAGTGGATGCAAACTGTGGTCCTAAGGCTGGTTACATAGGCAACTCAGGAGCTGGAAAGGTCAGGGCCGAGAAGGGCTGGAGCGCTAGTGCCAATCCTTGCAATTGCTGGGCGAGGGCTGAGATTTGTTGCAGTTGTGCGGTGACGGGATCATCACAAATGGCTCCAAAGGAGGGAGACAAGGTAGGGGAAGAAACAGGAGGTTGAGATCCCAGTTGCTCAAACTGGGGGGGTGGCTACTACTAAGACAGCCGCAGTTGAAGAAGGGCTAGAAAACTCATAGCCCTGATGAGAAACAGACTCAACTGTTGTGGCCCCAACAGCAGGAGAAGACCAGGCGGGTGGTCCCGAAGACGGGGTAGCCACAGGGACACGAAAATGAGGCGGTGGAGGTCCTCCAGAAGCCAGGGCAAAAGCTGGGGCAGCAGTGACAACTGGAACAGAAACAAAGGAAGAGTATCCCGAGACGGGGACCTCCTCCTGGACAGCAGAGGAAAGGGACTCGCTGGCATGCTGGGCCATGGTGGATCGCGAGCGAGTAAGGATCGAACTGCGGCTGGGAAGGATAGGATGAATCCTAGGACGAGCTATCATCGAAAGTGATAGATAACTCGGGAAATGCGGTTGAGAATAGGGTCGCAGACAGAGTCAGCGAAAGGAAGGGTCCAGAGCTCAGGCTAAGGAAACTCGTACAGACAAGAAACCTATGCACATTAACAAACAAGTTAGAAAAGATGCAATGTTTATGGTGGTATGAGATGCAAATGTATGATGCTTCTAGTATGCACTCTCTCATCATCTAGGGGTGTCCTACCAAGCCGTCTACTCTGGGTTCACATAGGGGTGAATGGGTCTCTGACTTAAGTTTAGAAAAATGAAAGTCCCCACTCTAAATTTCAGCCAAAGCTTAGGCAGTGAACGGGTGGTGCGTTCGGGGCCTCATCCTTTGCCAAAGCATTAGGTTTTACCCTCTACTAACACCGACACGACCTCGGACGAGGGGGAAAAAACCCGATATTTCATCTCACGCCAAAGCCATAGGATGAGACACCGAGAAATGTCCTTCGCAAACTATGTAGGCGAACTCAGGAGAGGAGAAAATGCATGTCCTATATGATAAATGCAAAGCATGCTTTAAGTTTTTTTTACTTGCAAGTTTATTAAATCGTGGGGGAAAATTTGCAATTTGTCATTAGTTGGTGTAGACACCCTGATTTTGAGGTAACCCAGGAATGAGTGTCCCTATGTTGCTTTGGATGCGATCAGCCCTTAAACCGAGCCCCAAACCCATTAGCCAGAGCCCAAATCAGACATTTGTGAACAGGGCTGGCGCACCAATGTGGCGCACCAATATGGCGCACCAAGTTGGCGCACCAAGGTGGCGCACATCACTGGCGCACCAACCTGGCGCCCAACTCTGACTGCTGACCTTCCACCTTCCGGGCTGTTAC
>JAMKQA010015276.1:0-13409 GCA_024699735.1 Posidonia australis
ACAACCTTTATCCCTTTTCTCATGACTCCTTTAAGTCCGGAGGAGATCCGAGTCGCTAATTCCTGGTCCCCCAGGAACAACCTTTATCCCTACTTCTCTAGGTCTAGAAGAGATCCGAGTCGTTGATTCCTGGTCCCCCACGAACAACCTTTATCCCTTTTCTCGTGACTCCTTTAAGTTCAGAGAAGATCTGAATCGCTGATTCCTGGTCCCCTAGGAACAACCCTTAACCTTTTTCTTGTGACTCATTTAAGTCCAGAGGAGATCCGAGTCACTGATTCCTGGTCCCTTAGGAACAGCCTTTATCCTTTTTCTCGTGACTCCTTTAAGTCCAGAGGAGATTCGAGTCACCGATTCCTGGTTCCCCAAGAACAACCTTTATCCTTTTTCTCATGACTCCTTTAAGTCCGGAGGAGATCCGAGTCGTTGATTCCTGATCACCTAGGAACAACCGTTACCCCTTTTCTTGCGACTCCTTTAAATCAATTTGAGATCCGAGTCGCTGATTCCTGGTTCCCTAGGAATAGCCCTTATCCTTTTCTCGTGACTCCTTTAAGTTTGGAGGAAATCAAAGTCGTTGATTCCTTGTGTCCTAGGAATATCCTCTGTCCTTTTCTCGCGACTCCTCTAAGTCTGGATGAGGTTCTGAGTCGTTGTCTCCTAGTATGCTAGGACCAGCATTCATCCTTTCTTTAAACTCCTCTAAGTCTAGAGGAGGTCCGACTTCTTGGTTTCTTGTATTCGAGGACCAACCCCTTACCATTGGGCTGATAGCCCTAACTATCCAGCGATGAGTCCGTCAACTCATCATAGGGCTGATAACCCTAACTATTTGACGATGGGTCTGTCAACTCATCGCTTGGCAGGTAACCCTGTGCACTGGGCAGTAAACATGTTAGCAATATCTATCATTCTCCTTTGCACAAGTTTCAGAGTAGCTACTAATAAATGACTCGGCATTCGGCAGCAATTTATGATTTTTTCTGTCTGCATTGGACAATATGAAATATTGTGTGCATGGAACAAAAGTGATTTGTCATTCTGAATACCATTTTAATAATGTTCTGCAGACTTGAATCAAGAAAGGCCGCAGCTCCCTTGTTAGTCATGGGTTTCCCTACGATGGTCGTACCGATGAGTTGCTCAGAGATGCTCCGGACATGGATTGGAAAGTTGACAAGTGATGATCGTGACAAGCTGCGGACTTGGGGAATCTCCATGAAATTTTTAGACATTGCAAATGTGGAGGTCTCTCGTTACTTTCTGTGTGTAGCTGCTAGGTTTTGGAGGCCTGAAAATCACACTTTCCATTTCGAAAGAATTGAGTTGACTCCTACTTTGGAAGAAGTTCACCAGGTGTGCCATCTGCCAAAGTTCCTTGGGTCCACTGTATTTATGCGGCGAGACGGATATTCCTCTGTGCTGGGTGAGCTAACTGGTCTTGTGACCTGCGATTGCAGTCGTCAACTGATCTGTGCTGATGATCAATCTCCTATGCTGTAATTGATTAATTTTGACAAGGTGGTCGAGAGGCATGCCTCCTTGGGCGATGAGCTGTGGCTGAGAGGTTTTGTCGTCCGCTTCATAAGCGAGCTGGTGTTTAGCCATGGCTGGACAATTGTGAACATTAAGGTGGCAGAAATTGCTTGGGTAGTGACAACCCACCAGATAGACCTGGCCCCTATTATCCTAGTGTAACCATGCCAGCGACAGCCTCGGGATTGGGCGCGAAAGGCCAAGTACACGAGGATCGACAAAGTCACGGCAAAAAATAAAATAAAAATGCAGGAGTCACCACCTAGTCTATTTAAATGGAAGACGAGGAAAACCATATAAATCATGCAAATAAGCCAATGAAAAGCAAGTCATAAACCAGAAATGGGTAAGGATCCCTGTCATGCACGTGGAAGGTGTTAGGCACCCTCGTGCGCCCAGTAAATCGGTCTTTTTATAGGTTTCTCATTTGCTTATGAAATGTCGACTTTTAATCCTTTACTGTACGCCCGAGGGTGATATGCCATGCCATGCTAAGTGAGTAGTGGTTTATGCTAAAAATAAGGGTGCAGGGAGAGCAGGGGTGTATCCTAATGCTCAGAAATATCGCCCATATATTGGGTCAAGTGTCGATGCAAAGATATTGCATAAATAAGATCAAGGATCTAAGTATTTTGAGCAATTTTTCATCCTTGCTTTACTACATGCAATGTATGATCTAACATGCATAGAAATGGCTAAAAACAGAAACGGGTCTTCCCGGATATATCTAGGAAGAAAGCCAAAGAAAACTAAAAGCAAATCGAAGCAAGAAATCATGCTAAAAACCATGTGAAAACCTGCTGTGTGCTACTGAAAATAGGTTGATGCGCCTGTTAGGTGTGATAGACTGTTGCTCCAGTCGGGTGTGCCACCTATGTGCTCCTATGTGGGCCAGAAAGATGTGCCAAGGAAAATACCAGAAAGCCATGCAGTGCAATGTCATATAAAGGCATTGTAGAAAGTTATGCAATGTAAAGTCCTTGTAAAAATGGAAAATATCCTTTAAAAATGAAAGACATGCAAGTATGAGAAGCTCATGGATCTTGTGCTCATGGGCTAGTAGTCTCACACAAGGCCACATCCTACTCATGCTGAATGAAAACAAGGTTCAGCCATGCACAGGATCATGGGCTGATGCATAGAATCTCTATAGAGGAGCAAAGTGCAATCAGCCTACCAGATGTTGAACCATGGACTGAATATCCAAAGGGTAAAATGACTGAAAAAAAACATCATTTGAAGCTGAACCATGTATGCACAATCATGAAATACCAAGGAATCGCTACTGTAAGAATCAGACTCAAAACTATTCGGGAAGACATGCAGATGGGGATGCAAAATAGGGTGATCTATTCTCTGACCAATCCGGTGCACCAAAATGGTGCGCCAGAGTGGTGCTATGATTTGGTGTGCCACTCAGGTGCGCCATATAGTGCTCCAGAATGGTGCTCCCCAGAGAATCTAAATCAGACTGCAGTCTGATTCAAAATTTTGGTTCAGATCTAGAGACTGGTGATTTCTTTTTTATTAAGCCAGTTATGCAAATGATGAACAGAAATATGATGAGATGAAAATGAACAGCAAAACTTTTCCTTTTATTTGATTAAAAAGAAAAATAAATCATGGGTTTATGGTAGAAATGCTTATACAAAATCTTGAAGAACATGTGTGAGAAGATAAACTTGACAGCCCAAATGCAAGTGATGAATACGTCAAGAACATCTCTATTGCATATCTTAGCATACATGTGCATGGATCATGGATCCCAGTATAAAGAAATAGGAATTACGTGATGTAGATTTTTAACATATGGATCATACATGCAAAACATCTTGTATATGAAATCAACATTTTATTATAAACAGCAAAATCAGATTATATGATAAGTTGAAGGCATACTTTATCTTGGTGCAAGAGCTGAAATTAAAGAAGAAGGGAAAGAGAGGACCTACCTCCCAAGGTGTTCCTTCTTGAGATATCAAAGATAAAGGGATCCTTGTTGCTTTGGAAGGGCTGGCAATGCTTCAAAATATAAGGGAGTGCTTGAGAGATAAGAGAGTGGATTGCAGAAAACAACAGATAGCTCGCACTAGATCTTCTTAAGATGATAAGATCAGCTCTTTAGGTTAGATCATCATGGGAACAGGCTCAAATAGTTGCCTATGGATGTCCTTAAATAAGAATTTCTCAAAGGTAAACTCCTAGAGAATAAAAGCAGCCTCGTAAACGAAGAGCCTGGGAAGATTCCATGGCATATTCGTTGGTGGAGGTTACAACCATGGGAGGTGGAAAGCCTGCGGCCAGCAGCCTGAGAAGTGGCTGCGCGCCAGCTTGGTGTGCCAGGTAGGTGTGCCATGTAGGTGTGCCTGCCTGGTGCCCCAGCTAGATGCGCCACTTCTGTGCTCCTGCTTGGTGAGCTAGCTAAATGCTCTACATTGGTGCTCTACCTTGGTTCTCTCCCCTACCTGTCTGTATTTCTAATTAGGCTGCAGACTTGTCATAGGTTTGGGATTGGTTTAGCTAATGGGATTAGGTTTTCCACATTCAAAGCAACATCTAGAATGCTAATCTATGAGTCACCTCAAAATCGGGGTGTCTACAGATGCCCCTCCCTGAGAGAGGTCATGGGACGAAAGGAACCAAGACCGATGCTCAGGGTTGACAAAATATTCCCATTTTGAGGCTACAGAAGGATGGTGCCTGCAGTAGGCAGTAAGTCACTTATCCGGTGGATGCACCGAAAATCATGACTTGTTGCCAAATGCAAATGCGAATGCATGCGACTGTCGACCTACATGCTAGGGATGTAATGCCGATGCGGAAAACAAATGCAATTGCCAATGCTAAAAAAACAATGGATGCTTGTAAGGCGATGCAGTACTGATGCTAGTGCTAAAGTAACAAGGCAAAAGTTAAAGTGTTCCTGCACACAATGGGAACCACTAGCAGGGAAATGATAAGTTGTTGGACTCATCTGCTGGATTATTGAGGTTATCAACCTAAGGAGGCGGGATATGACAAGTCAAACATGTCTTGTCATCCCGATCACTAGACAGTATGATGGTTGTCAACTGAGTAGTTGGGGATACCAGCCCAAGGAAAAGGGGTATGACAAACATACCATTTGTTAAACAAGAAGGCCCTATCCTCACAGACCAAAGGCAAACAAAGAGATTTCGTGCCCGCGAAGACTCGGAAGAGAAGAGAGAAAAAAAGAACCTTGACTGCCTAGTCAAAGGCTCAAACAACTAGATTCTGCGCCCGTGAAAACCCAGAAGAGAAAAGATAAGGACCTTGATCACCCAATCAAAAGGTCAAGCAGCTGGATTTCCTGCCCATGGAAATCCGAGGGAAGGGCTAGGACCCTGACCATCCGGTCAAAAGGTCGAGTTGCCGGATTTCCTACCCGAGGAAATCCGAGAAAAGAGCTAGGACCTTGACCATCCGGTCAAAAGGTCAAGCCACCGGATTTCCTACCCGAGGAAATCCGAGAGAAGGGCTAGGGCCTTGACCATCTGGTCAAAAGGTCAAGCCGTCGGATTTCCTTCCCAGAGAATACGAGAGAAGCCAAAGACTTCGACCACCCGGTCAAAGTCAACAGGCTGGATTTCGTGCCCGCGAAAGTCCAGGAGAGGCGAATGACATTGACCGCCTAGTCAAAGTCAACAAGCTAGATTATGCCCGCGAAAATCCAAGAGGGCAAATGACATTGACCGCCTGGTCAAAGTCAACAAGCTGGATTTCGCGCCCATGAAAATCCAAGAGGGCAAACGACGTTGACCACCCGGTCAAAGCCAACAAGCTGGATTTTGCGCCCGTGAAAATCCTAGAGGGAAAATGACATTGACCGCCCAGTCAATGTCAACAAGCTGGATTTCATGCCCGCGAAAATCAAAGAGGGCAAACGACATCGACCTCCCGGTCAAAGTCAACAAGCTGGATTTCGCGCCCACGAAAATCCAAGAGGGCAAATGACATTGACCGCTCGGTCAAAGTCAACAAGCTGGATTTCGCACCAGCGAAAATCCAAAAGGGAAAATGACATTGACCGCCTGGTCAAAGTCAACAAGTTGGATTTCGCTCCAGCGAAAATCCATGGAGCAGGATATGACCTTGACCCCCCGGTCAATGGTCGACTCTGACCGCCCGGTCAGAAGCCAAGAAAAAGGATCGCATGCCCGTGAGAATCCAAGAAAAGCAAAGGAAATGACCTTGACCGCCCGGTCAAATGTCGACTCTGACCGCCCGGTCAGAAGCCAAGGAAAAGGATTTCGCGCCCGAGAAAATCCATGTAGAGGAAATGACCTTGACCGCCCATTCGAAGGTCGACTCTGACCGCTCGGTCAAAAGCCAAGAAAAAGGATCTTCACGGGATCTCGCGCCCGCGAAGATCCAAGCAGAGGAAATGACCTTGACAGCCCTGTCGAAGGTCGACTTTGACCGCCCGGTCAGAAGCCAAAGAAAAGGAAATGACCTCAACCGCCCGGTCGATGGTCGACTCTGACCGCCTGGTTAGGAGGCAAAGAAAATGACAAGGAAAAGAGCTTGATCACCTGGTCAAAGGTCGACTCTGACCACCCGGTCAGAAACCAAAGAAAAGGATCTCGTGCCCGCGAAAATCCAAGAAAAGCAAAGAAAAAGGACCTTGACTGCCCAGTCGAAGGTCAAACAAAAGGATTTCATGCCCACGAAATTCCAAGGAAAGAAGGGTTAGATGGATCTCGTCCGCCTGGAGCGAGAACCCAGGAAAAAAATAGTGATAAACCCTAGATTGTCCCCTAGGAAGGAAGTTGGCTGCAATTACGCTGGGAGGGTAGAACTGCAAATGTGCTTGCTGTTGACTCTATGGTATGGAAACCAGAGTTCTTGTTGAGATGCATCTGCAATATCCTATGGAGGAACCTTGCTGGAGTGCTGATCTGAATGGGCTTTGTTTGCGAGTTTGTGAAGACAAAGCTGGGCATGTTCGCAATTTTCTGAAACTAGGGGCTTTGTTGCAAATTTCAGATTACTGTATTGGTGCTGTGCTATGATACTGGAGTGCTTGCACGTTTCTGCTCAAATATAACTCCCCACCCCCTTTCGTGGGTTGCTCTGCACACTTCTTGGTGAAAAAGGCTTTTTGCAAGTTACCCATCTGGTGGATTCTTGAAGACTTGTGCATGTGCTTTTCTTGAAGACTGTAGAGTGCGGAGGACAACAATGCAATTCTTGCAGCCATTCTGCACTGTAGACCTTGGAAATTAAGATACTTGCACTGCTTGTATGTGATGGGGCCCACTAGATAACTGCCATATTTGCCAAATCATATCTGCCATGGTGACACGAAAGTGCTATTCTGATGTTTTGCAAATATTGATCGGTGCATTGATTGCTGAGGACCGTGAGCAACTGTGGGTTTTGGCTATGTCCTCTCTGTTGTTGAATATTGCCACGGTTGAAATGAACTGGCACTTGTTGTGCGCTGTGGCTAGATTCCAGGAACCCACTTTCCATGCCTTTCGCTTCAGGCAGACAGAGCTTGCTTTCCCTGGAAGAAGTATGGCAGACCCACGGGCTATATTTATGTTAGCCAATTTCATGCTTGCGTCAACTGATATGCTTGTCCTATTGTGCTTGTGAGAAGCCTCATCTGCATGCTCCCAAAAGTAATACTGTCCCCATGATCTTCTTGACTTAGAAAGGCAGCTGGCATGCCCCTAGCCAAAGACCTAACTTCGACCAAAGAGTAGTTAACATGCCCCTGGTTGAAGATCTTTTTTTTGCCAAAATTCCAACTCAAAAGGCAGCTGGCATGCCCCTGGTTGGAATGCGGGCAAACGCCTCGCAAAGCAATGCAAAATGCAAAGGTGGTGAACTCTCCAATGCTAAATGGCAAAAGATTTATGCAAGATTTAAAAGATGGAAGCAAGATTTATGCATTATGTATAGAAGATATGCCCTCAGCACCGAGGAAGCCTTCATTGCCTGCAACAAGGAACTAGATTGTGTCTTCGACTCACTTGGTGCTACCAGGATCCCTAGGTTTATGGTGGCTTTCACTCAACCAATGGGCTTTCGGGATAAAATGGGCTCCATGCCAAACTCCTAGGGCCCTACACCTACTTTTTTCAATAATTCATTTTTCTTTTACCTCCTCAACGACATGCTGACTTACCCTATCCTGGCTTGGAGGTAATAAACACCTAGGCTGAGGGGTGGCTGCTCTTTCTGCTTGATAAAAAGGGGTGGCTAGTCCCTTTGAAAATGTGGGCTTGGTAGGTGTATGCTTCAACTCCTCTCCAAGTTATGTGATAGGGATAGAGTTGTCCAACATGCCTCTCTCATTGGAGCCAACTTCTGTCTGCAACTTCTATCTTCTTATTTCTTTTATGCTCCAAAGTCTATGTTGTTTCTTTTTTGCTCGCACCCTCACTTATGCCCTAACATTTTTTCTCCCTCTGGAGGTGTAGGTCCCTTAGGAATTTGTACATTTCGCCCATTTTCCCGTGGATAGTCACTCCCTCACTCCCTAGGTCACAAAGGTAGTAACACGTGAGGAGGATCAAACTCTTCCTAAGCAGGCAGGCTTTCGATTTTCCTCATCGGGCAATAATTATGCCAATATTTTGTTTTAAATTACAATGCAAACAAAAGGAAAGTACAATGCATATGATACGATTTGTGATGTCTAGATGCAGTAATTTAAAATACTAGAATGCTAAAGCAAGAAACATAGAGGTGCATGGCCTATAATGGAACGTTTTGCAAGGCTTGGGAGTGGCCGACGATCGCTAGTAGTACTTTTAGTTAGGAGATGCTGACGGGCGACGACTATTGGTCTAGTGAAGACTTTCTTCGATTCTTAGGGGACCATGGTCCTTGTGATTCTGGCTGCAGTGGTGAGGTAATTGCTTTCGCCTCCCTGATGCTGTCGTGCTCTGCTAAGTCTCCTTCGCGAGCACTTCCGATTGTTCTTGGAATAAAAATGCCCAGATCTCCAACTGTGTCGTTTGTCAGACTCTTTGTGTTTTTCTTCTGAGCCAGATCTTGCATTTCTATTGCCTGGTGCACTGCCAACTGTTCTGAGTCTGATAGCATTGTATAACTTTGAAATTGCTCGCAAGTCTACTTTAACTTTGAATGATCATTTTCTGGAAAAGTTCTTCTGGATAGATCTAAACTGCTTGAGGCTATGAACAAACTTCAGCTTGGATTCAAGATGTGTGCACTGGTAAAGTGAGTTAAATCGTGGGAAATGATCGTCTTTGGGGACTTATCTGAGCGCAGGGAATCTTTTCCGCTGGTTCTGACGCTCATATCCCAATTCTTTGTGCTCTCTTCGTTCTTCTGCCTTGATTGGCTAGACGGTTCCTTAGCCGTATCGCCCAAGGGGTTCCTTTCTCGTATCCCCAGTTGCGACACAAGTCTTAGACCATCAAGCAAAGGGTGTTGTGAAGGCCAAGTGGCTGACGGACTCAAGGGCAGGAATGAGATTAACTGGTTCATATCGGTTGACACGATACAGAAAACCAAAAGAGCTAGAGCGGAGATTGCCTTGACGGTAGGATGAGTCAAACTAAAGACTCCTTGGAATCATCGAGGAAGGATAAATACAACTGACATGGAAAAGGGGAATATACAATAAGATTGTTAAGACAAATAAAAGATTAGATAGAATCAACAAGAAAAAAAATGGAATTGACTCCTGAGGGTCCTGCTACTCCTAGGTCTGAATGTTGAGGTAATGGCTGGCTAACTATAATGGGTTGTGCCAGTGGTGCTTGTGCAGTTGCTGATGTGGGCATGGGGCCTGCCTCCTTGTGTTAATCACAATGACCTTCTGGTCAATCAAGTCCTGGATCGTGTTCCTTAGTGTCAGGCAATTATCCATCGAGTGACCTGCGACTCGATGGAAATTGTAGAACGCATTCGTGTTATACCATGTAGGAAGCGGACTTGGTGGCGGGCGCACCTCAGGCAGCCTCAGGAGAGATGCAACTTTAGGGAATACTGTGCTCAATGGTTCCACTAAAGGGGTAGAGTGGCGTCTATCACGGCGTTGCCGCCTTGGCTGCGGATATGCCAATGGCGGGCGCATCACCACCAAAGGGGGAGGATAAACTAGAGTGGCAGTGGGGGTAATGTGTGGTGTTTGAGGTGCTCTAGGTATAGGCGTGGATGCATAAACTAATTGATGCTAAGGGGGTGGATGGACATTTGCCAGTGCAGTAGGGGATCTAATGTAAGAAACTGTATCCTTAGAGGGATCCCGCCTCCTAGGTGGATTGGCACCATGGTTGTTGTTGCTGCTGCTGGCGCCGCTATGTGAGGAAGTGGCATGCTTGGCAAAAGCAGAGAGTGCTGGAAAACTGCCGCCACACAGTGAACTCTCAACACGGGTACTTGCCCAAAGCAATGCAGAAAATGTGGTGACTGGTTGTATGCTTAGCAGAGCCCCGATTGCTGGCTGTGCTCCTCGAATCACGATCTCAATAGACTCCTCGTCGGAGAGTCTATCTTTGACTTGCGAAGCCAAGGATCACCAACGTCCAATATACTCCCCAAATGTTTCTTGGGGCCCTTGCTTGATTGCGACTAAGTCCTCCCACTTTGGGACTAAGTCGAGATTGAAGGAATATTGTTCCAGGAATGCCTGCATAAGGTCGTCCCAAGTCTTGATGGTGGCCATGTTGAGGGAAGTGAACCACTTCAACGCGGGCCCCGTGAGACTCTTCTAGAACAGGCGGATTAACAACCTTTCGTCAGCCTAGAGCTGAGCGAGGTCTCCACAATAGGCTTTAAGGTGGGAAATCCGATAGCCCCTACCATTATATTTGTCGAATTCTGGGATTTGGAAATTTGGGGGGAGAGTCACTTCTGGGAAATAACAGAGGTCCCGGAATTGGTAGGGCCGGCGGTCTCCGCCTTGCACTTGTCAAAGGGTGCGCTCCAGGTCATTTACTCTCGCGAGGAGAGCATCCGGAGCTACTGCAACAGTGGATTGTGCACCAGAGGTGGGTGCCACATACACTGTATGGGTCACCCCTAATGGCTCCTTCGGATCCACCATTTAGCTGTCTGGTGCCACGACAGGATGGCCAGTGTACCCGTGCATGGGTGCAGTGTGCTAGGGGACAAAAGATGAACCCTGTGTGTGGTAAAAGGGTGAGGACAATGCAGGGGGTGGTGCAACAAGTGGTTCAGAGTGTGGGAGCAAGAGTTGTTGGACCGGGATGGTCTCCGGTACAATGCTCAAGGATGGTTGTGCTCCCGCCGGCCTAGGGGGCTGGCCACTAGATAGGAGGGATGCATGATGTGGTGGGTGCTATGTAGGTGTAACATAAGGTAGTGTCGACACCCCTATTGCCGGAGAAACAAGGGATGGCGACAACTGTGGAGGGAGTGCAGTGGGTGCAAATTGTGGTCCTAAGGCTAGTTGCACAGGCAACTCGGGAGTCGGGAAGGACAGAGCTGAAAAGGGCTGGAGTGCTAGTGCCAATCCCTGCAACTACTAGGCTAGGGCCGATATTTGTTGCAGTTGCGCGGTCATGGGACCATCACTAGTGGCTCCGAAGGATGGAGGCATGACTGAGGAGGAAACAAGAGGCTGAGATCCCAGTTGCCCAAACTGGGGGGTGGCTACTACTGAAACAACCACAGTGGGAGGAGGGCTAGTAAACACATAACCCTGAGGAGAAATAGACTCAACTGCTGTGGCCCCAACAGTAGGAAAAGACCAGGCAGGTAGTCCCGAAGGCGGGGTTTCCACAGGGACACGGAATTGAGGTGGTGGAGGTCCTCCCGAAGCTAAGGCAAAAGTGGAGGCAACAGTGATGACTGAAACAGACACAAAGGAAGAGTATCCCGAGACAGGGACCTCCTCCTGGACAGTAGGGGAAAGGGACTCGCTGGCATGCTGGGCCATCGTGGATCGCGAGCGAGTAAGGATTGGACTACATTTGGGAAGGATAGGACGAATCCTAGGACGAGCTATCGTCAGAAGTGACAAATAACTCGGGAGACGCGGTGGTGAATAAGGTCGCAAATAGTGTTAGTGAAAGGAAGGGTCTAGAGCTCAAGCTAAGGAAACTCACATACCAGAAATCCTATGCACAAAAACAAATAAGTTAGAAAAGATGCAATGTTAATGGTGGTCTGAGATGCAAATGGATGCCTCTAGTATGCACTCTCTTACAACCTAGGGGTGTCCTATAAGCCGTCTACTCCAGGTTCATACATGGGTGAATGGGTCTCTGACTCAAGTTTAGAAAAAGTAAGGTCCCCAATCTAAATCCTGGCCATAGCCTAGGTAGTGAATGGGTGGTGCTTTCGGGGCCTCGTCCTCTGCCAAAGCAGTAGGCTGTACCCTCTACTACACCGACATGATCCCAGACAAGGAGGGACAAACCCGATATTCCATCCCATGCCAAAGCCATAGGACGAGACACCGAGAAATGTCCTTCGCAGACTATATAGGCGAACTAAGGAGAGGAGAAGATGCATGCCCTATATGATGTATGCATGCTTTGAGTCTTTTACTTGCAAGCTTATTAAACCGTGGGGGAAATTTGCAATTTGTCACTAGTTTGCCTGATTTATTGATTTTGGTTGTTATGTTTTTTATTAACCAAAAGGAGAGAGCAAACAAGTCTCTAATCTCCTAGGCATGGAATATTCAAGAAGGGAAATAAACATGCATTTTAGCCATGAATTATCAAACAAAAGCATGTGCAATAGTGATGACATTGCAAATGTGTAAAAAGAAAACATTTGTTATTCAAAGGCATGCATGCGAGAAAGACATCACTTATAAAAGGGACCACCAATGCAAGGCATGGAAAAAGGCAAGCAAGGAGAAAAGCCAAAGCAAAGGAGAAACACAAAACAAAAGTCGAGACCTGGTTTCCCCAGCGGAGTCGCCAGTTCCTATAACCATGCCGACGATAGCCTCGGGACTTGGCACGAAAGGCCAAGTACATGAGGATCGTCAAAGTCACGGCAAAAAATAAAAATAAAATGCAGGAGTCGCTACCTAGTCTATTAAAATGGAAGACGAGGAAAACCATATAAATCATGCAAATAGGCCAATGAAAAGCAGGTTATAAACCAGAAATGGGTAAGGATCCGAGGAAGGTGTTAGGCACCCTCGTGCACCCGGTAAATCGATCTTTTTATAGGTTTCTTATTTGCTTATGAAATGTCGGCTTTTCAGCCTTTATTGTACGCCCGAGGGCGATATGCCATGCCATGCTAAGTGAGTGGTGTTTTATGCTAAAAATAAGGGTGCAAGGAGTGCAGGGGTGTGTCCTAATGCTCAGAAATATCTCCCATATATTGGATCAAGTGTCGATGCAAAGATATTGCATAAATAAGATCAAGGATCTAAGTATTTTGAGCGATTTTTCATCCTTGCTTTAATACATGCAATGTATGATCTAACATGCATAGAAATGGCTAAAAACTGAAAAGGGTCTTCCCAGATATATCTAGGAAGAAAGCTGGAGAAAACTAAAAGCAAATCGAAGCAAGAAATCATGCTAAAAACCATGTGAAAACCTACTATGTGCTACTGAAAACAGGTTGATGCGCCTCTTAGGTGCGCCAAACTGGTGCTCTAGTCGGGTGCGCCACCTATGTGCTCCTATGTAGGCCAGAAAGATGTGCCAAGGAAAATACCAGAAAGCCATGCAGTGCAATGTCATATAAAGGCATTCCAGAAAGTTATGCAATGTAAAGTCCTTGTAAAAATGGAAAATATCCTTTAAAAATGAAAGACATGCAAGTATGAGAAGCTCATGGATCTTGTGCTCAAGGGCTAGTAGTCTCACACAAGGCCACATCCTACTCATGCTGAATGAAAACAAGGTTCAGCCATGTCACAGGATCATGGG
>JAMKQA010015277.1:0-11705 GCA_024699735.1 Posidonia australis
ATCTCACAAATGCACCTACAAGCTTTTAAGCATTGATGAATGATATTTTTCGTTCTTACTTACAAAAATTTGTGTTAGTCTTTTTCGATGACATTTTAATTTATAGTAAGTGTATGGATGATCATTTGTACCACTTACGTGTTGTACTTGAGTTGCTTAGGCAACATCAATTCCATGCAAAAATTTCAAAATGCAGATTTGCTTGTGATGAGGTGGAGTACCTTGGCCACGTCATCTCCTCCCATGGTGTGGCTGTAGACAAACATAAAGTTGCATGCATCATGGAGTGATCATTTCCTCAAACATTAAAAGCTTTACGAAGCTTCCTCGTATTAGTCGGATATTATCGAAAATTCATCTATAACTTTGGGCAGATTCCTACTCCACTTCACCAAATGTTGAAGAAGAACAACTTCACATGGATGATGACCTCCATGCAAGCCTTTGCAGACCTCAAGATGATTCTTACTACACTATCGATTTTAGCCTTGCTGGACTTCACGAGAAACTTTGTTATTAAGTGTGATGCTAGTGGAAGCGGTATCATTGTGGTCTTAATGCAAAAAAAAACGTCCCCTTGCATTCCTAAGTCAAGCAATGCATGGTAAACATCAATTTCTCTCCACTTATGAGAAAGAATTGCTTGCACTTGTGCTTGTAGTTTTGAAGTGATGGCCATACTTGTTGGGTCGTCGGTTCGTTGTGCACACAGATCAAAGGCCACTTAAGTACATACTTGTGCTAGACTTCTACAACCACTTCCCATCCCTTCAAATATTTGGGAAGATAATTAACATGGACTTCATTGAAGGCTTGCCTAAATCTGAAGGTAAAGATGTTATCATGGTTGTGGTGGATCGACTTTCAAAATACTCCCATTTTGTTACTCTTAAACATCCATACACTGCCAGCACAGTAGCTCGTCTCTTCACAGAAAATGTCTTCAAGTTGCACGGCTTGCCAAAGACAATAGTGTCTTCAAGTTGCACAGCTTGCAAATTCTGGAAAGAGATATTCACTCTCCAAGGAGTGCATTTAAAGCTCTCTTTAGCTTATCATCCGCAAACAGATGGCCAATCAGAAGTGGTTAATTGCTGTTTAGAAAATTATTTAAGTTGTTTTACAGGATTTGAGCCTTCACAGTGGGCAAAATGTCTGCCACTGGTTGAATATTGGCACAATACAAATACCAACACATCCACTGGTTTTACTCCTTTTCGAGTACTCTATGGTGTTGACCCTCAACGAATGCTCACATATGTAAAGGGAACATGTGATGTTGTAGAAGTTGATCCTGAGCTACTTGATAGAGATGAAGTTATAAGACTACCCAAAGAAAATCATGAGAACACACAAAATCACACGAAGAAGATGGCAGATCTCAAGCACACTGATAGAGGATTTCGGGTGAGAGATCTTGTTTATCTTCGACTACAACCATATCAGCAGAGCTCTGTGCAGACATGGCGGACAATGAAACTTTCTCCCAAATATTATGGACCATTCCAAGTACTTGAACGGATTGGGAAGGTGGCATACAAGCTATAGCTCCCTAGCACTTCCAAAATTCACCCAATCTTTCATGTTTGCCAACTCAAACCAAAGCTCAGTGTGATGGATGCTCTACTCGTTGAGTTGCCAGAAAATACAGGAGACGGACAGCTTATGCTTCAAGGTACAAATAGAAGGGGCACTGAGTGTACACTGAACATCTTATCCAATGGAACGGCCTCCGCATTGACGATGCAAGTTGGGTTGATTCTCGGACTCTCACCATCAACTATCCAAACTTCAACCTTGAGGACAAGGTTCCTTCAAGTGGGGAGGTATGATACATGGAAGACTTGTTCATGCATGTTTGTAGCCATGCATGGGTCACAACACGTGGAGTTGATTAGTCTTGGACTTGGTCAAGAAATAAAGGGAGATAGATGTTAGTTGCTACATATTTCTGCATGAGTAGTCATACGTGGTAGCCTGGTCTTTGGGTTAGCACATGAATAATGGGTTGTTATTTATTTGTTTCCGTGTCTTTAGAAGGAAGTCAATAGATATTTTTAGTTTCTTTTGAAAGTCCTGTATCTATTTGAAACTCTGGTGCTAATAAAATGCAGGCATGCAACCTTTCTCTCAAGTTAACTCTTTGAGTTTAGGAGAGTGGCCTTCTCAAATTGGCTAAATTCTATCATCCTTATATCATAATCATATCAGTAGAGCTGTAAGTTCCAAAAGAGATGTTGGGTATTAATTGTGTCAAATAAGAGTGTAAATAAATTATCATGTTTTAAATGATCCAAATGAATCAAAATGTACTATTAATTTTGTTTGTTTGTAGTAAACATTTGAACATTTGATCCATTAAAAGTATGCAGCAATTACAATATATAAGTAACACGGCAACTTAAACTTCTTTTATTACCAAAGCCAGTATGATGACTTAAGAGAGCACATTACTTTATCCCCCTCCCCCCAAAAAATGCACACACACACACACACACACACAGTATGATAAAACAAACATATAAATCACAGCATTGTTGTGGCTTCTTAAGGTCTTCTAGATATTGTTATCAACTCAGATGAGTGAGCTATTGGGGGAAATTTTTATTTTGACTGCCCAAAAGAAAACCGGATGAGATTTACTCGATAACTTCAGGCTTTCACTAAATAATAACAACTAACACCACCTCCTACTCCTTTGGTGTATAATCTTCCAGGTTTTTACAAAACTGTTAGGCTGGTCCTCAACATGGTCATGCTAAACTATGAATGAACATTTTTATCCAAATGCTATGCCCTCATCTTTCCAACAAAATGCTGTTAAGGACAACAGCATCCTGCAACGGTAGGACGGCTCCCTTGCCTTGAGTATAACAACACCTTCCATGTTCAATCCTCTCCCAATTGTGTTTTTTTTTTAAAATTAGCATCCCAGCTGTTCATTCAACTTGAAAACCTCATATAGTTTCTTGGAGCTAGACAAAATCGGTCAAACGCCTTTTTTTTTTTCTATACGCAATCTATCAAGAACAAAGAGCTCCGCTTTCAGAATGACCACTAAATAAATGCAGAAGACAATTTAAGAACATTCAGCTTTAGCAAACCATATCATGCAAAAGACTTTTTAAGCAATAAATAAGTAGAAGCATATCAAAAACACACTCCAGTATTACTTCCTCTTCAAGTTCCATGTGCCGCTCGGAACCCGCTTTCATGGACTCGGTCATTTTCGGCTTTCCGTGGACAAGAGCAAACTCCATCTGCTTCTCACACCATTCCTATTCAAATTTTCAACATCCAACGAACAATATTCCAGCGCCAAGCCAGTCATTAGAATTCACAAAAAAAACATCAAAACCCATACGAATCAAAGCATTCGATGCATTTATTTGACTTCAGTCACTGGTGGAGTGGTGGTAGATCCCTTGGGAGGATCTTGAGACACCTTTAGGATGGGTTGCTGGAAGATTAATGATAAAAATTATAACAAATAACTAACATTAATGACTTAAGTAATTCAAATGCTATTCAAATGTTAATAAATGAAAATGAGATTTGAAGACAAAGTAAAAGCATGCAGAAAAAAGGAGATAAAAAAATTAATAACAATCAACACTTGCATTGGTTCAATTTCCTCGACATACTCAATTATTCAAGAATTCTTTGAGAATGTTCTTATTAGATTTTATTATCAGATTAAAATCCACCTTTAATCCTTGACAACTCTTGTCAAATCCTTCACAAAAATCACGACTTTCCTTTTGACAATCTAAGAAGAAATGAACTTGAAAGATGAAAAATTACAGTTCCTTCTTATCACCAAAAATCTTATTAAAGAATGAAAGTGAAACTTTTTGCACTTAGAAATGGAATATCTCTTGTAATATTTGTAAATAAAAAGAATGTCAACTTAAAAGTTCTCAAATGAAGTTTTAGCTTTGGATATTGTTGGAGATGATGTTTTATTGGTGTAGTAATGGAAGGAAATACTTTTTAACAAATCTATGTCTTATGTACACCTAGAAGGCAAAGCAAATATCGCTTTTAAAGCTCAGTCAACTAGGACCTATTTGTTTATTATCAAGAGTAAATTCAGTAGATTAAAATATTTTAATAGACCATTTTGTACTAAAATTCTGCATTCACTGTTTCCATGATTTTGAAACTTTCTGCGAATTTTCTTGAACCACTTTGTCCATGGACCCAAATGCTTCTAACCTAAGGTACTTTAGGGTTAATTAAGTTACTCTTTCATGATTCTTTATATTTTAAAAACAACATATTACAACTCAAACACAATTCAAAAATTATATACTTAGAGTTGAATAAAAGGTTTCATGTCTTCATTGAAGCTTTATGAATCATTTTACCTCTTTCTTTTTCCAATATCTATAAGAACACTTTCTAACTTATTAAGAAGGATTAAAATCGAGATTAAACTTATTGAACCAGCACTAATAATAATATTTGGTTTGGTAAACATCGTTGTTTTTCACTTAACAAACATAGAACTCAAGATGCTTTCCTATGTGATTCGTCTTTCATATGATGAATTTTCAGATTGTACAAACTCTTTTTCAAATATATAGCCTTTAACTCCTTTGAGCATGTCCTATTATGTGTGTGTTCTTATTTATAGGTTCTTAATAAAACATTGATAAACTTAAGTCTAAAACACTATTTTTAGTCCAATGCACTTGCATGTCTTGATTTATTCTTGTCATTTAAAAGATTTCAAGAAATCCACAACTAAAATATAGAATTAAAATCAAAAGTACATTGAATATGTTTGCATAAATGGAGTAAGTTGAACTCATTTCAACTTGAACAAAGTCGCAAATTCTCATCTGCAAAGGAAAAAACAAAATGAATCCATTATGTCATCTTTTTTTACTAGGTAGAATTGAAATCCATCTACCCAATGATGTGAGAAGAAATGGTTGATGATAAAAATTGATAACTTCAAGGTTTCTCTTGTGTTTAACATTATAATTTCCAGGTAACTCCTTGAAAAATCATCCCAAAGTGCATTAATTTACAAACATTTATAAGAGATTAAAATCGAATCAATAGTCAATTATAAATCAACTTGATTTTCTATAGTCAAATCACCAAAACGTATTTTCTATTGGACGGCTACTTGTTGTTCACACTTTGCTTTAAAAATTGATGTGTAAAATTCATTCTACAACTTCAAGCTATATACATATAAATACATGAAAAGAAATCAAACCACAACCTTACAAAATTAAAAATGTATCACAATCATGCAACCTTGACCACATTAAAAAAACCAACATGTTGATCATTCAATAACTAAAGAAGAAAATTTACTAGGATATCATATTCTTGACAACAATCCCACAAAATTCTCAAAAATGTAGCATAAGTGAGATTTGAGAATATAACGTAAGTGAGATTTGGGAATTAGAACCTGTTTGTGTACAAAATTTAAATAGAATTGGAATCCGTAGAGTCAAAGGGAATTCAACTTCATTTTAAAATAAGAAAATATGATTTCCTTTTAACTCATTTTACTTGTATTTGCTAATGTCATAGAAAAAGTGAGAAAGTGAATTTCAAATATGTGTGAAATTAGAAGGAGATTATTGTTTACGAATTCTTTTCTACACCTCCATAGAATTTGTATTTTTCCTAAAAACATTAGGGTGTTGTCATGATTTTGCATTGTTCGGACTTCTCTCAGATCACTTTTGATAAGAATCCATTAATTACCATGAAAGAACTTCATTACGATCGTTGCACATATATTCCAAAAATAAAAGAGAAAGAAATTAAAATATAAAGATTACGCATTAATGACAAACAGAAAAAAAAAGAGATTTATATGTAATCATGAATATGATGTCAAGATTAACATATGGTTTTTATGTATATTCGAATATAATGTTTAAATTAACATAATTATGTGATCAGGTCATCTGACCCAGTTCTAGACCAATCGACACATATGTTCATATATGTTTGAATATAATGTCGAGGTTAACATATGGGTTTCAAGTGCATTCGAATACGATGTGAAACATATATACTCAAGTATAATGTAAGCATTAGATCAAGCATATGTATAATCAAATATAATGTCGATAAAAATACACAATCTATTGTAAAAGAGAATATAAAATTAAATATATGTACAACAGTACAATTGAATATACCGTCGATAAAAATTCGTGATCTAATATAATTTAATAATAATATGGATGATGCTGGATCAATCACCTGACCTAATTTAAAAACCAAATTGTTCCAGATGATCGACTTGAAGGTTGAACATGTTTTGCATTTTGAGCGATCTAGCAAGCATGTCATGCTACAACATTTACGACAAACGACACACATATAATGTGGGATCAATTGCCTAGCCTGTTATGAGGCTAAAATTACATCTGATTTTTATATATATTCGAATATAATATTGAAATTATGATGCAGGTAACATACATATTATTGAAGAAAATTTTAGATTAAACATATATTGTTGAATATAATGTCGATAAAACACATACTCAAGTGTGATCGACTTCAAGGTTGAATAAGTATTGTGTGTTGGTGATCCAACAAGCATGTTATGTCATGACATTTATGGCAAATAACACACGTATGATATGAGATCAATCGTCCAAACAATTTTAAGGTTGAGATTACCTTTGATTTTTATGTATATTCGAATATAATATTAAAATTATCATACGATTAATATACATTATATTGAGGAAATTTTCAAATTAAACATATATAACTAAATATAATGTCGATAAAATACATGTTTGAGTGTAAACGAGATTTTCTTATGTATATAAGGAGCAAGATGTGTATATAATCAAACAGGTTGGATTTTTTGTAGTAGCGTACAGATAAAAAGCTTGTAGGTAAGCAATGTCAACTGTTTGGATACATCCAGTTGAGAGAGAGAAGGAAAAAGGGGAGGGATGGAGAGGAGAAAAGTAACGACGAAAAATGTGAGGAGGTAGTAGATGGAGAGGAGCGTGGAGGCGATGGAGGAGGAGGAAGTAGAGGAAGAGCAATGATGGTGACAATGAAAGAGACAAGCAACACGATACACGGGGGAGGAGGAACATGTGGAGATAGCAATGCATATAGAGACAGTGACACATTCAAACACAGGGGTGCAATGTGGTACATAAGAAAGGAGGAGCACATTGGAGAAGGAGGAGAGTAGGGAAGCAGCGGTGACGACAGTAAGGGGTGGAAAGGCTGCAGCGAGGAGGAGAAGGGTGGGAAGACGAGAGGAGGAGGAGGAGGAGACGCAAGCAAGAAGAGGAGAAGATCGACAGGGCAAAGAGTCACCTGGACCACAATGGAGAACAGACGAGGAGGAAGATCCCAAAATACAAAGGCAGCATAGATTGACATCCTGGAACCATGACGGAGATAGAAATTTCTGATGGAGATAGAGACAAAGTCACCTAAACCACGATGGAGTGTAGATCGACAGTCCTAGAAGAAGATTACTTGAGAATGGTGCGAGTTGTAATCCTATAAGAAATCCCCTTGGAGAACGACGTTCTTGGTTTAATTGTGGCCACTCAATTCATTCTATAGCCAGGATTTTATGTGCCTACAGGAAAAATTCTTATAGGCACCTACACATATATATTCTTGATAATCGAATATGGTATTGATGGGAATACATTATCTATTGCAAAAGAACATACAATATCAAAGATACGTATAATCAAACATAAAGTTGATAAAAATATGCAATCTAGTATGATTCAATAATAATATATATTTTTGACATAAATCAAATATAATGTTGATGTCATAGAATATGTCTAAGTATGAAATCAAATATAATATAGACCTATTTATGAGATCAAACATGATTTATTTGAATTGATATCAAAATAAATCAAATATAATATCGATATACATGTGGTTATGATATCATATTCTATCTCTTATTGACATATTAAAAGAAATGCATTTAAGTACAAAGGCGACCAATATATGTAATGTGGAATTAATCGTTCGACTTGGTCAATTAACTTCAACGCTAAGCAAAAGAGAACCAGGTTCAAGCAGCCATTGCGTCCTCCACGATTGACTCAATAACACCTCGGTAATCGACCAAGCAAGTCTTGTCATGACATTTATGGTAAACAACAAATATATGGTATAGGATCGATCGCTTAGCTTAGTTCAATGCTAAACAACACAAACCATCTCAACATTACTGTTGAACAGGCATCAAGTATAATCACATATAACTTTTATGTATAGTCAAATGTAAAGTTGAAAAAGTGCACATAATTATGTGTCGAATGTATAGAATTATATTAATAAATATAATGTTGTGATGACATATTCAAATATATAATCAATTAATATATAAAATATATAACATTATTCAACATTAACGGGTTAATGAGTGAGATGACATGTTTTACCCATAATCCAATCATTTAAGATTTCGAATTAATGGATTAGAATTTAATAGATCCTTATGGATTTAAATTCTTAATCTAAATACTAAATTAATGGATTAGGTCAAATGAATGAATAGATTTCACCCAATCCATTGATAATCCTAATGGTAATGGCTCAAATAATCGGACCGGTTGAAATCAGTCCGAAACGGCTCAAGACCGCTATGGACGAAGGTAGTGAGTCCTTTTTAGAATCAAACCGCCCTGATCGACCGGTTTGTTAAAAAACAGCGAGATTTAAGTTTCCTTAACGAAGAAGAAACGCATATTTTTGAAAGCCGCCGGTATTTCCGAATTGATCCTGTTATAATTCATAAAAGCTTTAAAAAAAAATCTATGCCACCCCACCGATGGTTTTTTTCTACGGACACCGATTTGAAAACGGTCAATTTTTTTTAAAAACAATGACTCAGTTATCTTTCACTTTCTAAAAACACAAAATCACCTTCACAAATCATCTCGACCGTCGGATCTCAAGATCCAACAGCCCTGATCCTTCCCAGTGACCAGACCTTGATAGCTCCTCCCCTCCCTAGGGTTCTCCGGTCCTGCCGCTGCCGTCAGTAGCAATTACCGCCTTTAGTCTCTAACCTCCACAAACTGCGGGCCCCGCACCCAACTGGAACTGGGACTCCGAAGTCCGATCAGGTGGCTCCATCATAGACTTTGTACCAATCGTCGGATGGGGATAATCCCACGGTTGACAATGAAACCCTAGAGACTGAATGCGGTACCCGGGGTCTTATATAAGGGAGCGGAAGCCGCGGTAGTGACGACCCTTTGGAAGTCGTGGTGGTCCGCTCTGTCTCCGGGATTCCGCCGCCGATTCTTCGTTATTCGAGGTCTGACCTACATCTTTTTCTGTTTATTTCGGAGGATTTTTTGTTCTTGTGGATTCGTAAGAAGTTTGTTGATGACTCCTTTTTGTTCTTCGCACATTTTTTTACTGCTTTTGCCGGGTTGAGGGTTTACCGCCTCTAATATTGTGGTTGCTGTTTGTTCATCGGCGTCGTTTGCGATTTGATAAATTATAGATCTTCGAAAGGATTTCCATTTTTTATTATCTTTGTGTTCGTTCTCATGATGCTTATATGTATGGTTCGTAGTTTTTGTCTCTGTTGGTGTCAGTGGTAGCGATGTCTTTCTTATCTTCTTACAATTGGTTCTCCCATTTTCTAAATAAAAAAAAAACAAATTTCTTACAATTGGATTCTAATATCCTTTATGCACTGAGGAGAAGTTATGTAATCGCTTACTTATTATTTGTGTTCTACATCTATATATATCACTCTCTATGACAATGTGGGCTGCTGATGGCTTTCACAATTGAATTTCTCTGCTTTGTGTTCAGTCGACGAATGGGTACCTACTACATACTAACTAGACCAATAAGTATATCAAACAGGTTCACTATGTAGGCTCGTTTTTTGATGTTTGGTTTTACCGTCTTTTGTTTCTTGTCCTACAGTATCAGAACCCTACTTTGTTTTACGGGCATTTATTGGACTCTCGGAATGCCCCCCGTATTTTCTTGTATAATGTACTTTAGTACGTATCACTTGTGCGCACGTCATTTGAGAGAATTCTAATAACAAATTGTAATTAAGGTATAGACGTATCAGGATTCTCTTCTGCTGAGTATATCCTACTTTGTTTTTCGTATATACTGCGTTTTACCTTTTGTTATGTAATGTGGTATCTAATATATATTGTTCACTGTATGCTGTGTCGCCGAGTACATAATCATTTAATGTTTCTAGGACTTGAATATATTGCATTTTCTTTGTAAAAATGTTTCTATTCTGATCCGTTGTTAACATGTATTTTTAGTACGTTGGTTGATGTCTTGTTCTTCTTGAGCAGTGTGATATTCCAAATCTTTCATGGGTAAGGAGAAGCTTCACGTCAACATTGTTGTCATTGGACATGTGGACTCCGGAAAGTCGACCACTACTGGGCATCTTATTTACAAGCTTGGTGGTATTGACAAGCGTGTCATTGAGAAATTTGAGAAGGAAGCTGCTGAAATGAACAAGAGGTCTTTCAAGTATGCCTGGGTGCTTGACAAGTTGAAGGCAGAGCGTGAACGTGGTATCACCATTGATATTGCTCTCTGGAAGTTTGAGACCACAAAGTACTATTGCACTGTCATTGACGCTCCTGGCCATCGTGATTTCATTAAGAACATGATCACAGGAACATCTCAGGCAGACTGTGCTGTTCTCATCATTGATTCTACCACTGGTGGGTTTGAGGCAGGTATTTCAAAGGATGGACAGACACGTGAGCATGCTTTGCTTGCTTTCACTCTTGGTGTCAGGCAGATGATTTGCTGCTGTAACAAGGTACAAACTACCATCGTATTGTTAGGAAAAAACATGATACTGATTGCAGTAGTATTTGTTGGTTTATCATTTATTTTCTTTTTCTATATTTGCTTCAGTTACGTAAAAGTATTAGTAAATGATAATTTGCTTGACTTAAATAATTTAAAGAATTTAGTTTGTGTTTTACTTATCTGTATGTTTTATCTTGTATTTATTGACAGATGGATGCCACAACCCCCAAGTACTCCAAGGCTCGATATGATGAAATTGTCAAGGAAGTTTCCTCCTACCTCAAGAAGGTTGGATACAACCCTGACAAAATTGCATTTGTTCCAATCTCCGGATTTGAGGGTGACAACATGATTGAGAGATCCACCAACCTGGACTGGTACAAAGGTCCTACTCTTCTTGAAGCTCTTGACATGATTACGGAGCCGAAGAGGCCCTCAGACAAGCCCCTCCGTCTTCCACTTCAGGACGTTTACAAGATTGGTGGTATTGGCACTGTCCCAGTGGGTCGTGTTGAAACTGGTATCATCAAGCCTGGCATGGTTGTGGCCTTTGGTCCAACTGGTCTGACAACCGAAGTCAAGTCTGTTGAGATGCACCACGAGGCTCTTCAGGAAGCTCTTCCCGGTGACAATGTGGGCTTTAACGTTAAGAATGTCGCCGTTAAGGATCTGAAGCGTGGGTTTGTTGCTTCCAACTCGAAGGATGACCCTGCAAAGGAGGCTGCAAGCTTCACATCTCAGGTCATCATCATGAACCATCCTGGTCAGATTGGCAATGGTTATGCACCTGTTCTTGACTGCCACACTTCCCACATTGCCGTCAAGTTTTCCGAGATCCTCACCAAGATCGACAGGCGATCTGGTAAGGAACTTGAGAAGGAGCCGAAGTTCCT
>JAMKQA010015278.1:0-12682 GCA_024699735.1 Posidonia australis
GGCTACAGGGGAGGTGGGGACACGACAACGATGGCAGGAGGAGGAGGAGGAGGAGGAGGAGGAGATTGTAGGAGAGGAGGGACATGACAACGGTGGTAGGAGGAGGAGGACGAGGCTGTGGGAAGTGGTTGACAGTGCGTAGAAGTGAGAGATAGTGAAAGAGTGGGGAAAGGGAGTAGGATTTTCTAATGTAATTTACACCATTGGTGAAATCTAACAATTGTAAAGTAATTTGTTGGAGTAGGGAAAAAGCTTGTAGGTGTTAATAGATGCATTTTCATGAATTCCTTTTTTATGTATTATGTGTGTGAGAAAGTAAGAATTCTCTTTGTGTTACCCTTTTTTTTACATTAATAATTTATCAAACATAATTTTTATGCATTGAATTACACTTATGCTATTATCATCCCATTATTTTATATTTATGAATTATTTTAAGTAGTAATCAAATCACACATCTCTTTGACTTCAAATAATTAATTATGCAAAATCTTCATGATTAATATTAATAGTTAATTCATGTTTCACAAATAAGTTTTTATAGTATTTTCATTTTGATTCTACCCTTTCATCAACTAAATTACTCTTCTCTTGCAATACAAATTTTTTAATATCATGTATTTACATTTTGTTTTAATTTTTATTTTTTTTTCCCTTCCATCACATGGGTTTTTGTGTTTGTACTTTACTAACACAATGAGAAGGAAATAAAATTAAGAAAAAAATGAAAAGATAGGAAGACATAACTATAGACCACTAAAAAAAATCATAGGAAGACATAACTATAGACCATTAAAAAAAATCTTACTACATTTTAATAATACAATTGAAATATAAAAGATAAGAAATTTTTTTTAAAACTATTATTAAAAATAGGGGAGCATATCAAATTAGGATAATCCCCATTTGATTATTTCGAGGACACTACAAAAAAACAATAATAAAAGAACCAAGTAAATAACTAAGTGATCAATGCCTTATGTTGGAACTTGGAACTCTTTTAGTCTTTTTGTATCCTTTGGTTATTTTGATCTTTCTATCTGCGTGTACAAAAACCATGCTTTCTATTCCATCTACCCTATTAACATTATAAAACAACAATGCCAGAAGCACTCGTAAGCCGCTTCAATTCTCAAGCAACAATGGTGTACGATCTACACGGGTCGTTATACGGATCTTGTGTACAAGGACGTGTTTCGGTTGTGGAGGATTCTAACAGAAGAAGCTGGTGCCTAATGAAGAAGCTGGTGCCTAATCGGGTAACCCGATTATCCATTTTACCCGATTAAAAAAATTAAACGGTCCAGGGCTCAACGAATCCCTCTCTACCTTCCTACCGTCCGACGGCTGCTGCTCCCCTCCTCCTTCTCCCTCTAAAGGTACCATTCCTCCTACGGCTGCTGCTCTCTCCTTTCTCCTTGCTGATCGTGTGCTACTCCTCCTCCTCCTTCCCGGCGGCTGGTGGTCGTCTCTCTCCACCTCCCAGTACTGACGGTTGTTGCTGTTCTCCTCCCCCGATATTCGCCGGCAACTGCTACAAGTGCTCTTCTCCTCTTCTACCATCAATTGTTGTTGTTGCTGCGGGTAGCTGAATAAGCTCATAAACTGAATTTTAGTTGTTGATTTCTTTGCTTTTGGATGCACATGAATTGACAACTGCCAATCATTCGACTCGTTCAACATAATCTGAATTTCAGATTACTTGTTAGTTACTTGTTTTTATTATCATTGTTGTTAGTTTGTTACTTGTTAGTTATTCTATTTATTTTTTTGAATTAAATTTCCTGTGGTTGAATGATTATTACACATTATTCAGGTTATTTTTTTGAATTAATTTACTCTTGGTTGAATATTAATTCTATATACTTAGGTAATTTGGTGATGTTGTTGGTTATATGCTTGTTAAATATTCATTTTAGTTTTTTTTAAACTTTGACCATTTTTTCATTAAACCCTACTTAAATCCCCTTGTAACATTTACACTTGTAGAAATACAATCCATGTTATGTCCATTTCATGTTTTTTTAAACATTACTTTCTCTTTATTCTATAGTTATCTACTGGTAATATTTTTGTTGCTCTATCATTCTATAAATATAATGAAGGATCCTGCATAAAAGCACAATACATGAGCTTACATGTAGGGAGACACGTTAAGAAATATCATAATAAAGTTACATGACCCATTTCCAAAACTTTTTAATATTATCTGGGATTGACCTCCTATCCACTACTAAATATCTTCCCACCTTCCTCAATATTGCCTATAAATAGGACCCTCATTATATGTTTACCTTGTCAAAGTGAAGTAACAAGTTTTCTTATATGGGATTTTATTTTGTGTGTCTCTTGAACTTCTTATAGGTAAGATTGTCTTAGTCAATATGTCCAAAATCACATATCAATGCACCTTAAATTTTGGAAGTTTAGGATAAGTTAGTGTAGTCAAGATGACTCGAGGTGAGAGGTGAGAGGTGAGGTGATTACCCGATTGAAATGAGGCACTGAATTATAAAACATACTAGAGATATACATAACATGAAAATAAAGATTAAATTATTTAACTAAATTACAATTTAATAAAATACTAAATTAATTTGTGTGAAGAAAAGAGATGGACCAGAGCAGGAGATTTGGAGGCAGCAAGAAGCCCACAGGCACGCCGTCACTTGCCTGGTCCCTCATCATCGTCGTTGCATCTCTTCTTACCGGCGCATCTGTTGTCCACAACATCTACAAGCCCAACCTGGTATGCATGTGTGTGTGTACACATTACCACTTTTGCAAGTCTTGCCCATCAACTGTTTGATGAAATATTGAAATGCCATTGTGAGTTTGGTTGTGTTTGCAGGAGTTGCCCCCAGTTGAGAACGACCGTGGGAATAGCGATGGGGGAAAGGAATGATTATGTTGAATGACCTGTAGTAGTTGGAGTCCATGTTGGTGTATTGTTGTTTGCTTTGGACAATAAAATTTTCAAACTTGGTGGTATTGGAAAATTCTGATGAATTAATATTTGATATTGTAATCTGTTTCTTGCAAAAAAAAAAAAAACTGAAAATAACTAATAGAAGACGATACTGAGGATGTTAAGAAAGTCAATCTCAGAGTGGAAATTGTTGGTTAGTTGGTTGATTACACTGCATGAAGGATGTATTTATCAACTTTTAGGAACTAATTGTTAGAACATTAGTCTCACATCTCCATTTAACGTTACAACTGTTTGAGGTCCAATATAATTTTTTTCCCTACATATATAAAGGAAATTTTCTTAATACCACTTGTGAATATTAGTCTGGACTACTTGAGTTAAGGAAATAACTTACCTTCATGAGATGGTGTGATATAGTACTTCTCATTTAAGTATTTCGATTTTATTGTAAATTTCACATATATAGGATCAAAGAAAGGACACATCATGTTGGTTAAATGAATCACTTATTTTCTTCCGCATTACTTATTAAATACATTTCCATGTGTTAAACTCAAAACACATCATATGTGACAGAGCATCATAAAAGAACCTATTCCCACAATTAAAATTATTTTGGACATCTAATAGTATCCAAGTCTCATCAATTTCCTTCATTGTCGATTGGTTGTAGTTGACTTTCCAAACTTTGTTAATGACTTTTACATAATGGCAAAAGCATAAAGCAAAGCATTGGGCACATTTGGAATGAAGCACAGAGTTCAGATTGCATCAAATAACAAACTTCTTCAGAAAAAAAAACATGGAGGATTTGATACACCAATCTGGAAGCAATATCTAGCCAAAAAATGACTTGCAAAAACAGACATCTAATAAGCAGCTTTTAGTTGAATACAAGCATAAGCAACACGATCACTCCAAGTCAAAATACAGACGGTCATCTTAGCTCTGGCCATGGCATACTCAGAGTTCCGACCTCGGAGGCCTTCGGTCGCCCACCTTCTCTCCGCCCTTGTCTCCGCTGTGCTCGTCCTCTCCACCCACTTCGCACTCTCCACCATCCCCCGCTTACTTTCCTCCTCCCTCCCCCTCCTCGTCATGCTCCCCATCGCAGGTCCCTCCCTCCCTCCTCCCTCTCTCTCTCTCTCTCTCTCTCTCTCTCTCTGTTGAAATTTCGAAAAAAAGGATTATTTTTGGTTTACTAGTTTTCGGTTTTGCAGGAGTTGTGATGGTGGTGATGATGGGGGCTGGGAGAGGCTTGAAGAGGATCATTGGGATTCATGCCTTTGCTCCGGCTGTTGTTGTCTTCAACACTATGTTTGTTTGGGGTGTTTATGTTACAGTGGTCAGACTAGGTAGAATTTTGGATTCTCTCTTCTGGAAAATGTGTTTTTTATCTTAATTTGAATTGGATTGTGGTGTTTGAGTTGGTTTAGGTAGTATTAGGTTAGGTAGCTGGTGGTTTTTTTGGGGTTGTGTTGTGTTGTGGTGTGATTGACGATGATGTAATTGGAGTCTTATGGGCTACATTGAGTTTTACTTGTGGGAAATAGATTGAAAAGTCCACTATGTTACTGCAGATTGTGGAACATTCTAGGTTGATGGATAGTGTGCTGTGTTAGGAAGCTGGGTGTACATTGAAACTGTTTAGCATTGGTAATCATTGTAATTTTTTCTTTTTGCAGCCATCTCACCAATATTGGATGCTCTATTCCATGTTGAATGTGCCCTACTTATGATAGGTCTATACAGGTCAGCTTTTCTTCATGTCATTATCAAAAATCTTTGATCTTCACAGCATTGAATGGCTTTTGGAATATTTATGTTTTTCTTTGTTTTAGAAGGGTAATATGATCCTTACGTTTTTTGAATGAACTTGTCTCAGTTCATACTTAAAAGAAAAAAAAAAGTGTCTTTACTGCCAAGGAAATTCAGAAACAAGAACAAATTTTGGTCAAATGCTCAACAAATCTGTTGTGTTCTCTTTTTGAAAGTGACATGATACTCAATTCCATCACTCTTCCATGTAGATTCATTAAGTGTGGATGTCAGATGTAATCATGATAGCTGATAATCACATGTCTCCTATTCATTTAAATTTAATTTCAATTGTCTTGTGCATTAGAGGATTAATCCTACCTTGGGTTGTTATAAATTTGTTTTAGAATTTGTATAATATCAGTTTCGACTGGATGGCCATTCTTGTAATCTTGTATAGTATGTACGTACACTGATTTCCACTTTCCTTTTTCCAGCATTCTTATTGGTGATCCAGGATTTGTTACAGGCAACTGCTCCCACCCAGAGGTCACTAAGCATACATGAAGATCCTCCCTACTTCAATGTCATTGATTTTTATTAAGTGTACAAGTTGCTAATTTTACTGGAAACAGAACTTCTAAAGAATCAAACATCCAGTGACAGTCATACAACAATTACAAAAGTAACATTTTTTTTTCTATTTTATGTATATCCAATCATAGCCATTTTATTCTACAGTTTGCACACATTGCTCTTACATATTTCTCCATAGCAAGAATAGTCTCTATTTACATGTATTACGTTTCTGTTTCTTCTTGACGAGAGTATGCTTCTCACTAAGGTGTCTACAATGATCCAACAGTATGTTCTTTAGTATTACCTTTCTGATATACTTTGGTTTTCTGATACAACGAGCCAAAATGTTATGCTGTCAAATAGATCTGATTCCTAATAATGCCATGATAACGAAGATTCAGTTTGTTAACTAGCTATCGTTGGGAAATAACCTTTTTGGTATGAAAGTGGATTTGCTATTTTTCATGCAAGTTTATGTTATATACTAGTATTCTTTTGTAATTCAGAGGGTACCCATTATCTTTCCTTCTCCTATATCATTGTTTAAGCAGGCTGTTTTGATGCTTCTTACCTTGCACAGGTTGCTTCTTTCTCCACCAGAGTTAGGCGTTGTAGCAGTTGCAAGGCAAGTGTAAAAGGCTTTGATCACCATTGTCCTGCGTTTGGAAATTGTATAGGTATTACATACATCTAGGTAAAACACACATTCCATGACATGAAGTGCATGCAAGGAGCATACAACCTCTGTTAGCTGCTATGTTATTGCAATGAATTTTATTGTCTATGTGGCTCATTGATAATCTTCTATTCTTCTATGTTCTTCTTGGTTATTTTGGAAGTACAACATGTGTATATAAATAAAATTCCATTGATTTTTATAGAGACTATTTACCCTAAACACATGTACTTAACCATATATTATATGCTTTGGTAAGTAATCCTTTTTATGCCTTTTTATATAGGTCAGAAGAACCATCTGCTATTCGTGATTCTTTTAATTGGATTTGCCCTTGCTGAAGCATCTTACACAATGTACGCATTTCAATGTAAGCGGGAATTATGCTTCATTCTCTTATATCAGTGGTTGAGTGAATGAGTGAAAAGATTCCTTCGTACTGTCATATTTACATTGAGATATGTATTGAACATTACTGGTAGAACTAGGTGTTCTATTTGCTTACTGCTTTCCAAATCTCTAGACTGAAATAGTGCCTTTATACAATTCATTTTGGCTGAAGGGAATTTAAATACAGTTAAATTCTGAAATGCTTTTTTTATTTTATACTTGTTGAAGCTCTTCCTATCAACAATAGGTTAATTTTAAACTAAAAGAAGGATTCTCAAATTTTGAATGGGTTGGTAGAGTATGTATTTTCTTGATTTTTTGTATCTTATCAACATCTATACTTTAATTACTCTTTTGTTTGGTAATGATTATTGGGACTAGCTTTTTAAAAAAGCGTTTATTCTTGAAAAGTCTAACCAAACACCATTTTTTACATTAGATTATAATATAATAACTTTTTGTTTGTGCATAAAAGTTTTCAAAAGTGCTGATTTCAAAAAGCTGTAGAAATTGTCTTTTTCAAAAATGCTGTTTATGGGAATAATATATTTTTCTATAAGCATTACCAAATGCTATTTTAGAGTTTAATATCTCTCATTCGGCATTGCAGATATTACATTGTTAAACAAGAACAATGCTTGGTTAGAGGTATTTCTGCTTCAGCATTATTTGGTAGTCTTTCTGGTTCAATCATGAGTGTATTGTAAATACAATATAAAAATGCAAATTATGACTTCAGTTTCCTTGAGTGAATATTAATGCATGGGAAATACAATTTTACAATCTCCTGCACTACTAAATTCTGTTTTGATTTTTTTCTATAGAGTACTCTCTCTGGAAATTTGGTTGTCAGTACGGTGCTTTTCTGTCTTCTTCAAGTGCTATGGCAGGTATTGTAGAGTCGGCATGATATTTAGCTAGTAATTTTGTTATTGTGATTGTCCATCCTTGAATTTTGGTACAAAATGTTCATTCATGGTCCTGATTTCTGAAACTAAATCTTTTCACCTTCTTAAATTTTATGGCCAATGAACATTACATGCCAGTGTGCCACTATCACAATCTAACTTGGGACATGTTCTGATGGATTATCACTATCTTTCTAGGTTGTGTTCTTGATTTGGCATTTCTACTGTGTGTGCTACAACATCAAAACAGATGAGTGGGTAAGCTAGAGCTCTCAATTTCCACAGGTTACGAAATTATGAAGTTTGTATCATTCTTGTGTACACATGTATTTGCAGATAAACTGGAAGAAATACCCAGACTTTCAACTGGTCACCCAAGAGCCATCAGGTAAATGAAGGTTTAATCGTTTCCATTAAGCTTTAGTATATAATGTTTCGGAAATAACATTCTTTCATCATCCATCTGAGAAATATATGCCCGTTCCACCAGGGGGGGAACAAATAAGGTTCAGGAATCCATATGATATGGGCATTGTTGGCAACATTAAGGCCTTCTTCCATTCAACTTGATGAGACAATGCCCCATTTGTTTAATATCCAATTCACCTTCCCAAGAAACAGATTTCAGAAATTCTAAGGGAGGTCCATTAAACACATTCGTGTACATTTGAATTCATGGTAATGACCGATTGTAGCTGTTAAGGACCCTAAAGGATATGATCTGTGCCATGGAGCCAATCTCTCAGATTTGATGCCAAATGTCTTTCCAAGGGTGTGCATGATCTCTATAGAACCATGGATCAATCTAACATTTGCAAGGAAGGATTTGGGAACCATGGATCTAACCAATGTTTTGAAATGTAGTTGCTCTTTCCATTTTTTTTGTTCAGAATGCGGTTGACGCCGAGCATGTAAAATTTGATGGCATTGTTGCTGCACCCTTGAGAATTTTTGGGGGCTTTGTTCTTTAGTTATTTTATCGTATTAGTTTGTATTATAGATTGTGTTACTATGATTTTTTGTTTTATTTCTTATCTACCAGCCGCTCATGTTTGCTCATTTTGTTGATTCATTGGTAACCTCTTTGATTTTGGTTTTAACTGGTGACACATTTACTGAACTTTGTCAATGGCGAGTTATGAATTTTTTGTCTGATATGTTATAAATTGTGAAACTAGAAGTATTTTTTTAATTAATATTATGCAAAGATTTGGATAGAATGAAATTGTATTCCAATAATTGGGCAAAAATGATTACGGTTCGTATTTATACCAACACATGACAGAGAGCAAAAGACAATCACAAACTGTTATATGTGGGTTCTATACAAGATAAGGTAATTATGAACATAATTGCACCTTCATACTCCCCCTCTAGTTGGATGGTTTAAGTCGTGAGCTCCCAACTTGGAAACAAGATATCTTAACTGAGCAGCACCAAGAGCTTTTGAAAACATGTCTGCTATCTGTTCAATGGTAGAAATATGCTTTGTTTCTGTAACACCAGTCTGTATCTTCTCTCTAATAAACTGGCAATCCAGTTCTATATGCATAGTTCTCTCATAATAGATTGGATTTACAGCTATATGAAGTGCTGCAGTGTTATCACATAAAAGAGTTACCGGAGATTCTTCAACAAGTATACCAACCATGTAACTTCACAGGAAGCAGCAGCCATTGCTCGATATTCAGCTTCTGCTGATGACCTGGAAATGATGTGTTGTTTCTTAGTTTTCCAAGATATCAAAGAACCAAGAAAAATGACGTAACAGTTACTGAAAATCTTGTAAGTGCGCAAATAGCCCAATCAGAATCACAATATCCAGTTAGCTTCAAGGAGGTATTTGCTTTGAATAACAAGCCCTGTCCAGAAGAAGATTTGCGATATCTCAACACATCAGTAGCTGCCTGCATATGAGTTTTAGTAGGAGCAGATGAATGCTCACTAAGTTGAATAACCACAAAGGAAATCTCTGGTCTTGTAATGGTCAGGTAAATTAATCTCCCAAGTAGTCTTTTGTAGGATGAGAAATCTGAAAGTGGTTTGGCAGCAATTTCTGATAGATTCAAGCTTGAAACCATGGGACAGGACTTCAGCTTTGCTCCAAGTAAACCTACATGTCTCAATAGATCCATGGTGTATTTTCTCTGTGATATACAACAGCCTTTTTGAGATATAGCAACTTCAATTCCCAAAAATACTTTAGAGTACCTAATCTTTAACATGAAAATCTGTTTTAGATGAGATTTCAACTTAGCAATAGCTACTTCATCATCTCCAATACTAACGTCATAGTAATAGAACCATTAGCTGTACATGTGAATAGAGAATAATCTGATTTTGATTGAAGATAACCAGCAGCAATGAAAGAGTTGGAAAGCTTAACAAACCAATTTCTAGAGGCTTGTTTTAAGTCATAAAGGAATCTATTCGATTTGCAAATCATATTCTTTCCTTGTGTAGGATACCTTGGTGGCAACTTCATGTAGACTTCTTCATACAAGTGACCACGTAAAAATGCATTATTGACATCTAATTGAAAAATAGACCAATTTTTAACCATTGTAATGGATTACACTGTTTTAACAGGAACCATTTTGGTAACAGTTGCAAATGTGTCGTTATAATTAACACCCTCTACTTGAGTATTTCCTTTTACAACCAACCTTGCTTGTGTCTCTCTGTGTCTCCATCAGATTTAAATTTCAATTTGAAAATCCATTTACATCCAATAGGTTTTTTTACCTACAGGCAACCTGACCATAGTCTAAGTGTTGTTTTTTCCAAGAGCTTGTATTTCATTATCCATAGTCATTTTCCAAGATTGATCTTTTCTAGCTTTTAAATATGAAGTTGGTCAAAAAAACACGTTCAGAAGAAGACATCCTATCATATGATAGGAAATTTGATAAAGGATGCCTAGTACTAAAGTGAATAGGAAAGAACATATAAAAGACATCCTTTCAATGAAAGTTTTTAAAATATTAGGAACTTGATAAGCTCTAGTTGATCTTTTGATATGAACTGGAGAATCACAAACATGAATATCAAGAGGTATAGTAGTAGGACTAGAAGAAGATACTGTAGAAGGGGAAACTACTGAAGTAGAACGAGGAACAGGAAGAATAGATGGAGGAACCAATGTAAGTGAAGAAGATTCTGGTTCAATATCTTTAGTACTTACAATAGGTAGAACATAATTTGAATTTGCAGAAAAGTTAGAAAAATAGAAGGACTATGTGAAACAGAATGATTAGGAAAAACTTGCGCATGAAAAATTACATCTCTACTCACAAACACTTCTTAGATTGTAAATCATAGACTCTGTAGCCCTTTTGTTGATAGGGATATCCTATGGACAAACATTTACTAGCTCTAGGATCAAACTTAGCCTTGTGAGCAGAAGTGTTGGTAGCAAAGTATAAGCAACCAAAAACCTTAATATGAGAAAAGGTTGGTTTCTTATGTAAAAGAGTTTTATGAAGTGTTTTTCCACCTAAAACTGAACTTGGCATGTGATTTATGAGAAAGGTGGTTGTGAGGACACATTCTCCACAAAAATAATAGGAAGATTGGCTTGAAATTTCAAAACCCTGGTTACCTTTAGAATATGTTTGTATTTCCGCTCGACTATGTCATTTCATTGAGGAGTACATACACAAGAAAGCTGATGATGTACTCGAGAAGTGAAAATTTTGTGCATGGTATGAGAAGTTAATTCTGTTCCTTTGTCTGTTCTTACTTTTTTGATAGAATAACCAAACTGATTATGAACAAACACAAAAAAATATTATAGGATAGAAGGGACTTCTGATTTGGATTTCATAAGAAAGACCCTAGTACACTTGGAACAGTCATCTACAATTGTGAGAAAATAGTGTGCTCGTGACAAGGATGCGACAACAAATCTACCCAATACATCATAGTGGATCAATTCAAAAACAGAAGAAGAAAAAGAACTAACAAAAAATACCAACCTAGTTTGCTTAATAGGCGGACAAACATCACGAATATATTTAGGAACCTTGATCCAAGTCAAGTAACTGAAGTTGAAAAATTGGCATGAGACCTAATCCTTTGTGCCACATGGTGATGGAAACCTTTGCAAAATTAGCTGAGACAATGGAATTAAGATGTATCATGGTAGAAGGTGATGATGAGAAGATGTAAAGTCCCCCAACTTTTCTACCCAAGCCAATCATCTTCCTGGTGACTAGTTCCTGGAAGGTGCGGAATTTAGGAGAAAAGTGATAGAACAATTCAATTCAAAAGTTAATTTGCCTACTGAAAGAAGTTAGAATGAAAAGAAGGAATAAGTAGTGTGAGTTATGGTCAGTAATGGTCATTGAAGGCAATTTCAAATGAAGGGTGAAACGGACGATCGTTTCACCCATTCATGGCCGTGTTGAATACGGCGGTTACCAGGCCTCTATGGCCGGAAATGAAACGGCAAGAAGGGGAGCCGTTGGAGGAGGGCGAAGGGATGGTCAAGGGTCCCTTATAAATAGAGGAGAAGACATAGCTGAGAGATATTGAAAATACTTACAGTGATTCTCCTGCTTGACCATCCCCGGAGCCCCACTCAACCATCACCGGAACACTCTGTTCAGCCTTTTTTTCCTACAAGTGGTATCAGAGCCACCGTGCCCGAGCTCGCCGTGCCACCGCCGCTGCATCCCCGCGGTGCCCGAGCTCGCCGTGCGTCATCGTTGCTCCCTCGCGCGCCCCTATTCCCTGTCGCCGTCGCTGCTCCCCGTGTGCTGTCTTCCCCTCGCGCGCCCCTGTTTCGCGTCGCCGTCGCTGCTCCCCGCGCGCTGTCTCCCGCTTGCCTCGAACCTCCCCTCTCCACGAGCTCCCCACGCGTGCCGCCGCTACCTCCTAGCGCGAGATCGCGCGCCGCTACCTCACCACTGCTCCCCGTGCGTTGTCTTCCCCACGCGCCCCCTGATTTGCATTGCCACTGCCTCCCCGCGCCCTGTCTCAGCGTCGTTGCTGCCTCCCCGCGCGAGAGCCCAGATCGCAGTGCCCTCTCACCCGCTCACACTCACTCCCACTTCTCCGCGTGTGACTTGGTGGAGGTTAGGTTACATATTTTTTTAAGGGTGAGATAATTGCATGTTAATAAAAAAAAAGGGGGGTTGTTTTAGTTAACATTTTAACTACATGTTAATTAAAATAATTAGGAATTTAATTAATTGCATGTTAATAAAAAAAGGGGGTTGTTTTAGTTAACATTTTAACTACATGTTAATTAAAATAATTAGGAATTTAATTGAACATTAATGTTGTTTTAGTTAACATTTTAACTACATGTTAATTAAAATAATTAGGAATTTAATTGAATATTAAATGTTTCTTTTGGATTAATTGATATTAAATTTTGTTGAAATATTTAAGAATTATTAACATTAATATTGTTGTTAAATAATAATAATAATA
>JAMKQA010015279.1:0-15730 GCA_024699735.1 Posidonia australis
GTTCAAAATGTAATGAATGAGCCTAATTAGGTTTAATAATGCTAAATGGACCTAAATTGGGTTCAATGGACCTATGTGGGCCTAGTGGGCCCACATGGGCCCCGATTGGGCTAATTTGGTCCAAAATGGCCAAATGGGCTCAAATAGGCTTGCATGAAGTCCAATAGGCTTGAAATGATGTGATGGGCCCAAATGGGCTCAACCAAGGTTTAATGGGCCTTCATGGGCCTAATTGGGTCCCCATGAACTAAAAGGCCTAGGTTAGGGTTTGAACTCAGCCAACAGACCCCTCCTGCAAGATTGGTAAAATTGGAGTGTCTACACTCGTCATATTGCAAAGACAAGGAAAAGACTAGATTTCTTCAAGGAATTTAAATCCGATGAGCAGCGCGTCTATATGAGAAACAATACATATCTAGATGTGAAAGACATTGACATGTCCTCGTAAATTCTGAAACATAACAGAATAGTCATATATTTAGCAAGCATATTGCGAATAGATATTGAGGACTTGGCAAGGACATTTTCTCGCAATGTCCTCGCTAAATATGAAACGGAAGTGACGTATTTAACAAGCATTTAGTGAGCACATTGCGAGAGAATATCGCTGATTTAGTGAGGACTTCACGAGGACTAAATTTCTCGTTAAATCCTCGCTATAAATAAGAGAATACATTGTGAAGATATTTCCTTGCAATATCAATTAAATGAGTTCTTTTTTTTCGAGAAAACATAGTCATCATAATTTCCTTGCTGTAGTCTTCACCAAGGATTTAGCGAAAACATAAGTCCTTGCAAAAGCAAAGTTTTCTTGTAATGGGAAGAGACAAGCACAAGTGTATTAGAAGAAGTCAAGGTGTGATTAGTAGGACTATAAGTAGGTTGGGTATGAGTTATTCACTCACTTCAACCACACCTATTTGCAACAAGTAAGGGTAGGAATGTTTTTTACTCGTGACTCATTAACTTGTAAGTTAATTTGTTAACTCATGATTAGTGGTAGATATTTACCCCACTCGTTACTTTAATAAGTAAAGATAAGAGTAGACCTTTTACTCTCTATCATGATATAACACCTAGGAATTTTCAGAGGAGGTTAAGAAAGCATCAACATCAAGTCCCTAAACTGATTAATTTACACCAGCACATCATCTCTAATATACACTAGTTCATATAGTTTTGTCCATTCGATCAAGATGCTATCAGGCATTACATTATCAATTTTATCGTCACTCCAATGGTGAAAGTCTTCTGTATTGAAAATTCAGGGACAACAACAAAGATTGGGTATTGAGTTCCTATTTTTCAACAAAAGAAAATTCATTTCCTTTTGACATGTTCAGTTTGTAGAGTCCAAACTTTCTAATTCTAATTATTATCATTGTTTTGTACAAAATAAACATCTGATAACATCACTTTCAGTGGATACTCCAATGGTGAATCTATTTTCCGATTGTATAAACTCAGTCCTGCATTGGTTTTTCAAAGAAGGAATAACCGTCGAATATTCCTCTTTTTCAACAAAAGAAACTTATTTAACAAACTACTATGGTGCAGTTGGTTAAAGAGAGTGGAACTTATATCTCCCTCTCAGGTTCAAATCTCATGGACTACAGGAATAAAAAATATATATTTACTGATTTCAAAAAAAACAAAAGAAACTCATGTATTTACTTTCGGCAAGGGATTTTGACATACACTCTGATGTTTCAGTGGCTCAAGTTCAGCCAACTTGGCCATCAAGACTGCCTCTAGCTCTTTGTGGTCTCAAATAGTGACGCCTCACCAGCCACACTCCTCATAGAAGTGTCCTACGCTAGGAAGAAAACCATTGGCCTTTTTCTTAAAAAAAAAAAAGGGTGCCATAGTATGACAAAAATACCTTGACACTTTTCATGATAATTTAAGTAAAATAATTGTAATTTAGAGGAGAGAAAAAATAGAGACTTCTCTCCATTACATGTAATATGTGAAAGTATCGAGTAATTTTATAAAATCATTTCATATGCTACATGAAAAATATAATCTAGATGATGGAATAAGAAAACATAGTAAGTGGAAGATCATAAGATCAAAATTCCATAGATTTAGATTTAACATTCATTTGAACTAACTCGGTGAGTCACTGGAAGACTAAAAGGGATACTGACAATCTGTTTTCAGTATTGAAAAAACAAAATCAAGACCAATTCCTGTTGTCAGTAAATTGACTAAATAACATCTTAAACAAAGATAGATGCAGGTTGCCTCCCCTGATCTTAAGCATTACTTATCTTTTAATGGGTGGTCTGCTACTTCAGATCATCCTCTGGTTGATTTGGAGGGAGAGAAATAACAGAATCTTTCGTGATAAATGTAAATCAACTGATGCAGTTATCTCTGATATCTTATTTTTGATGCTATTTTGGATGAATAATTTGGTTACAGGTTTTGAGAAAGAGGACATGAAGCAATTCGTTTCAGCTATGACTCCTCAACCTGAGGCACCATCTTCTCTTCCTTCTCCTCTTGCACCATCAGGAGAGGCTACCCAGGACATTATGCTGGAATGAGTAGCAGTGCAGGCCCATATAGAAAGATTCAATTTTTTGGATACAATACTTGTTTGTCTCATTTTTGATTCATTTTGAACACTTCATAGAAAATATGGAACATTTCATACCATTTTGCTTTTTTTTGGTGGCTATAGAATCTTTGAAAATGTAATATTTAGAGGACCTCTGTATTTCTTATCTGACATTAAAGCCGAAGAAATATATCTATCTCAACCGTTAACAAAAAAAACATCTTAAAGAAAGATCATGTCATAAATCAATTATATTTTGATAAAATTTCAGGAGATTTCTAATTTTCTGAAAACAATAAAAAAAAAAAAAGGACTTTCCTGTAAAAAAGAATCATCTATATATTCAACCGCAAATTATATTTCACACCTCTTTTTCTTTGTTATTATCGTTGGTAGCACGCTACTGGCATATCCTTCTTCCTTCCGCTCTCCCGGATAAGAGAAGCGCGGAGAAGAAGAGGAAACGTGAAAGCCTCCACCTCCACCACTGCCGGCGCCGCCGGTGACGAAATCCTGGAACTAACCCAAACCTGAACCCTAGGTTCTTGCCTCGCGTCCTGGAATCTGTTTCAGAGTGCCAGCTGAGGCTGCATGAGTAGGCGGGTGGAAGGAAGGACCTTCCTCGATCCGAGGTTCCTCAAGCACCCATGGAATTGGTTACCGTCTCCAGACCGCCGCCGCCCCGGCATCTCTCCTCCCATTCACTCCCCCTTTCCTCCACTACTAGGAGAGGCCCTCCGCTGTTGTCCCCGGCGCGTCGCCGTGTTGTGCCGTTCCGAAGGTTGAGGCATTGCCCGATCCCCATCCGCAGGTAAAAGGGAGTTGCTTCTTCTTTTATCCGATAAAAGACTGGATTTTGCACCACTTGGTAGAATCGCAGCTGATAATAGTGGTGGAAATGAGCAGAAGCACTTGGATTGGATTGGCTTTTTTGCATGTCAGTTGACACTAGGAAAATTTTGGAATTTTCTCCTTCTATTTCTCTTTTTCTGGGTAAAAACTGGTTCTTGCACCGCTGTTGGAAGTTCAGTTCAGCTTCAGCTATGATTTCGTAGCTGGTAGCAGACTGGCAGTGGTTGTATGCGGTAATTTGGATATAAACCAGGGGACGTTGGGTAACCGTTAAACTATCTAATAGAGCGTTGGTTGATAGTTTCTTTGCTAAGAGCTCGATTTTTTTCATTTTGAATGCAAATAGCTGGATGAATGGGTTGGCAAATTTATCTCTTCATGTTAGTGTCAAATCTTCATATCGCTCGTTTAAATAATGTATACTTTTATCAGTAAAAGGAAGTTAAATGTTGTCTCAATTTTGTCGTATTTTTGTTTTATCTTTTGATCTTATTTCTTCCTCACGCTTTATGCTCCTGAATAGATTTTTAATATTTTACCGACAACCAGTGAACTTGCAGTAGTTACTAATGCTTTGAATCCCTCAAAAATATTAATGCTCTATGGTTTTATAATCCCCATGACTTTTAACTCTTTATGTAGGTAGATGCATTTGACTTCAAATAACAAAAATGCAACAATAGGAAAGTACTTGAAATTCTAAAGTTCAATAATCCTGTGAAATTCTAAAGTTCAACATTCCTGTGATTTTGACACTTCATGGAAATAGATACATTTGAATAGCAAATTTAATGTTCCAGGGTAACTGGGATCAATTCCAAATGTTTTGTTGCCAACACTGAAGTTGATGTTCAACAAGCTGCCACAGAGCATGGAGATTCAGAAGATCTTCCATCTGGTTGCTCCATTCCAATTGTTCATCTTCAATCTGATATTCTTGAAACTGCTTCACTGAATTTGCTGGAAGAAAACTACGTAGATAGTCTGCTGACAGCATTGCCGGTATGTTTCTTAGCAATAATTTAAATCGTTCATGCTATCTACAAATGCAAGAATCAAGGATTTATTATATTTTTATTTGCATGGAGAACATCAGCATTGAATTAGCATTGCATGGTTTTCAGGTTCTTACGGAAGAGCAACAAGATGCTTTAGCTGCTACTCCCTCACATCCTGCTGGATTATATGGTCTTCTTCGATCCTCCCTCCTTTGAAAAATTTATTTGCATGCTTACACCAAACACACACATTTGCATGCACAGAATTCACTGAAGAGATAATAGTAGTTTAGAGCTAGCGGTTGGTATATTAGCATGTATATCAGACAAACTACTATAATAATCAATGTAATCATTTACCTGATTGTGTGATGTGCAAGAATCATTCTAAAAAAATGATATCACAGGAACCAAATGGATCATATTTTTCTATTGTAGTCCTTATAATGATATATTGTAAATATAATTACAATCCAATCTTTTCATCTCTTCAGTGATTGTGATTTGTTTCACGTTGGATGTCATTTTCTGTCTTGAGGCAGAAGCATTGTCCCCTATTATTTTTTTCAAAAGGTTTCATTTCCATCTTAATTTGACTTGGTGAAATCAAGGTTTGGAAAATACCAAGGCTAGACAACTGGTTTAGAATGCATAAACATTTCAACACTAAATGGATGGTTGAAGAAAATTTTGGGTTTTGTACATTGTAGATGATGGTTGCTTTTATAATCTTTGTTTTTTTCATAAAAAAGGATAATCTTTTTTCGTGCGTTATAGTTGCTTTGTTGATCCACATTGAATCGACAAAGTATTAATAATAGAAAAGGGATAATTTTTTTTGTGAGTGTTGTAGTTGCTTTGATGATCCACATTGAATTAACAAGGTATTAATAGCCTGAGTTATTTGAATGATTATTTTAAAATATACAAGAATTATAATAACAATGAAAGCCATAATGCACATTAGGTCAAATGTGCAAGTAACAAATAATTAAGTTGATACATATATAAACAAGAGTAAATTACTTGATGGTATCTTATACTATTATTGATTTTCAATTTACTACGTTGAACTTCAAAATACATCAATTTGATACTCTAGACTTTGACTTTTTCTAAAATTGGTAGGATTGGGACTAACGGTGTTAAGCTTTCATTAAATTATCCGTTATGTCCTTATTTAATTTCCCTTCTCTTTATATCCAAGTAATCCTCTATCTACAGGGTTTTAAGATTATGGATTAGGGTTTTCTGATTTAGCGTTTTTCAATTTAGGACTTTTGGGTCCAATAATTATTGTAAAACCTACTCCCAATAATAGAAGTACCACAGTGGCAGATGGTGAAAGTTCAAGGTACCAAAGTGATGTGTTTTGAAGTTTAAGGTAGTAAATTAAAAATTAGTGATGGTATAAGGTACCATCAAGTAATTTAATTCTATAAACAAATATTCAACATCGCTAATTGTGTTTGAAATATATAAAATGTAATTACAGAAAAACTTGCAATTTCTGAAACTGAATTGAAACTGCTTCACTATATCGTACTTCTTTTTTGAAAAAAAAATCCACAGAGCATGTCAACTAGGAAAAGCTTGAGGAACTGACATAGTACTAGTTTTACGTCATTAAATTAAAGAGAGAAAGGTAGAAACCTTAAGTGGCAGGGAAGGTTGTTGCCTTGTTGGTGTATTATTGAGGATTGTGCCATTTCAATATCAGGTCTATGGCTAAGGATATTGGACACGGAGGAGGTGGTTGGGTGTGATTGCGTTATCTATATGGCTCACACTAGTTGGAATGAGATAAAATGTCATTAAATATTGTGAAGAAACCTTGAGATTTGCCAGGTTATTACATAAATCAACCCAAATCCTGCAAATTAAACAGTCTTTTAGTCAGTACTGAATACTTCTTAGCCGAGTTGTTCATGAATTTCAATGATTGCTTGATGGTTAATAGTTGTATACTATATTTTTTTATAAGTCATATGGTATTTTCTGATTCTTGTCAAGGGATTAAGAAACCCTGATTGTGTGATACCTAATTGATTGTTTTCCCCTAGGATGACCAATTTCTATGCACTATTGCTTTATGGCCCACCAACTTGGGGGATCCTATTATTTTATGGTTTCAATTCCCATTTTCTTGTTTGCTCTTTGGTACAATATCTCATAGTAATTACAGTCAAGATTTGGCCTTCCCACAGCATTCTTTAAAACTTATCTTAAATTGCGTTTTCAGCTCTCTATGCTAGTATCTTGGCTGGTAATTTTGTGGAACAACTATGGAACTTCGCTTGGCCTGCAGCAGTGGCATTGATCCATCCAAGCCTTTTACCTGTAGCTGTTGTGAGTTTCTTCACAAAGGTATATGGTGTTCTTTTCAATCTATTTTTGAAAATAAGCATGTGAGTAGTTTTTCTGAGCAAGTTTCTTGTCTGCAGCTGACCACTTTTATTGTTGGCCCATTAGTTGGCAATTTAATTGATTCTGTTCCTCGAATTCCAGCATACAATTGTCTGAGTCTAATTCAGGTGATTATTTTCTTGGATATTCTTTTGATGCTTCTTGAGAGGACCTTGAATATCTGATGTCATTTCTATCAGGCAGCGGCACAATTATTGTCAGCAGTTACGATTATTTTTGCACTCAGAGCTACTCGTCATACTTCTGCATCATCCATACTTCTTCAGCCTTGGTTCATTGTATTGGTAGGAGCTGCGGCTGTCGAGAGACTCTCAGGCTTGGCTTTCGGTGTAATGGTGGAGCGTGATTGGGTTGTGCTGGTAATGTATTGTTCTCATACTTAGTAATCCTTTATTTCTTGTCTTAATTTTCTGCTCCTTTGTGAAGTTAGCAGGCACAAACAGAGCGATTGCACTAGCCCAAGCAAACGCAATGCTAAATCGAGTTGACATGGTCTGTGAGGTTAGTGTCTGCCATCTTTAAAATTAGTTTATATGATCAGATTGTTCAAGGAAATGCCTGTATTGAGCACTTGTTATATATTGCTTGACATGTTAAGATTCTCTTCCAAACCTCAACATCACCTAGAAATTTTAAATTGTATAATAATTAGATGAACCATACTACCTCATTACCTTTTTTTTTACCTGCCACTTTGTTGATACTTTTGAAATTGGTTTTGTAAGTGTTGGTTGGACATGAAATTTGAGTCGCAATAAGTTGTTGAAATAGATTTGGTTGGACAAGGGGGCATTCAAGTGCAGGGAAGATGCCCTTTGTCTTTCTTTAGAAAACAAACAAAAATATTCCCTTTTCTTCTTTTTGAACGTGTACCATTGGTTTATCCCCCTCACTCAACACATGGATGGTCCTTATTTCCCGAAAGTTTGGTACGGCTAAACGGGAAGGCATATTACTTGGGAGAATGCACCTTAGGCTCTGTTTAGAGCCTGATTCCTTGTTGGAGTATGTTATAATTAGTGTGGGTAAATGGATATCCATTTATCCTACCCGTTTTTTCCCTTTAAGTACAGGTGCAATCCCTTGTTCTAGAGCTAATGTAATAGTAAATCTTTCCATTGACATAGTACCAGAGATTAGATTTTGAGAAAAAAAGAGGGGGCACAAAAGCAGCAATTTGCTGCCACTGTCGAAAGAAGCAACAGTAGTGGTGCAAGCCGCCAGCACTGAAAGCAACAGCTGCCACTACCGAGAGTAGCCCAGCCTGCCATTAGCATCGCCAACTATCAGGTCTTCTTCCCCTGCTGTTGGTTTCTTCTTTTTCAGTTGTCGACGTCTCTTTTTCCCATACAAAGGTTGTCGTCGGCTCTCCTTCTTTATTTTGAAGGACATGCTCTACTATCATTGATGTAAAGATCCTTGTGTAAGGTCTGTTACTTGCCTATCTGCTCCTACACGATTGATCTTGCTCTTAATTAGGCTTGATTTACCTTTATTTGTGGTGTTTTGTTTGCATCTTTTATTGTTTTTAATTATGGATGGACACGAAGTCTTAACAACACATATATCAAGTTGAATGGTAAAAAATATTTGTTATGGTTTAAATCCTTTCAAGTATTTCTTGACGCTCATCGAAAGATTTTCCACATTATTCATGATCCTCTTTATGTGAAGGATTTGGTTTGCAATCGATTATGGAGTTATTTCTTGACTAGCAAATAGTATGAAAGAACATATTGTGTGTGGTATCCTCATGTTTGCTTTGGTCAAGAAGATTTGAGATACCTTAGCCCCTGTTTAGAACCTGGATAAAGTCAAGAATAAAGTTAGAATTGGAATTACAATTTCATTTGGTAAGTTAAAAAGTAGAATAAAAGTGAAATAGTAATTCTTATTTTGATCTACTTATTCCAGAATAGTTATTCTGTAGAAGGGTGGAATAAAGTTATTCCGTTAAGTTATTCTGATACATGTATATGTACGGTGTGTTTATTTTTTGTTTAAAAATTAATACATATATAATATGATATATACATACTTTAAATTAGATATATATATCTTAATAATCAAGTTGATTATTATTAATTTACATATTTTTCACTTATTTCAACACTTATTCTGATACTTATTTTACTTTTCATCTAAATAAAAATATCTCATTATACACACTTATTCACCTTTAAATGAAAATCACTTACAAACTGAATAATAATATTACCAGAATACCAATACCACTTTCCATTTATTTCTACTTTTCTTATTCTACATCCAAAAAGAGGCTTAAAGAGTACTTATGGGTATGAAAATAACATATCTCATGTTGTCAAGATTTATGAGCAGTTTTTTAGCCTCCAACAAGGAGATTTGTTGGTTCGAAAATTGTATACTGCTCTTCAAGTGTTATTGGATGAGTTGGAGGTGTATCAACCATTGGTTGTTGATATTACCACAGTGAAGGAATACCATAAGGAGTTCGTTGTGGTCAAGTTTCTCTTTACTGATGTCAATTCTTAGCATGGTTGTGGTTGTGGTTGTGGTCGTGGTTGTAGTTTTGTAGTGGAACTAGAAAGTGTACACATTGTGGTCGGATCAATCATATTACTGAGAAATATTGGAAGAAGTTTGGGAAACTTGCTTGAGCTTAAAATGTTGCTACTACGGATAATATCCTAGAAAATGTGGACACTACTGAGGTAGCCACTATTTCACCATCCAAGAATGTCTGATTTCTCCAATTATAGGCCAGTCAATCTTCTGTCACTACTTCTCATGCCACCACAGTAGGTATTGATGCATTACTAGCCTCTAATGATAGTCCTGGATTATAGATTTACGAGCTACAAACCACATGCCAGGTATTTATGATATTTTCACTTCTTTGTTTTAGTTATTTTATATTAGATATATCTCTATTTCAAATGGTAGTTAGTGTCTTGTTGGTGATGAAAGGTTGTTCAGGTCTTTTCTCAATTATCTCTTGAAAATGTCCTTTATATACATGATTTTCTAGTTAAGTTGCTTTTTGTTTGTGTTGTCACTAAATTCCTATACTGTAAAGTAACCTTTTTTCCTTATTATTGTGTTTTTTAGGATTTGCAGATGGAAAAGAGGATTAGTTTTGTCTATAAAGTTGGTTGTGGTCTTTACTTGCTTGTTCACGATAATATTGCTATGGACTTTCAGTGTTTTGTTTTAAAGCATGAGTTGTCACTAATATGACACTATCGTTTGGGTCATCCCTGTTTCAATAAACTTCAATAAGCATTACCTTGGTTGTTGTTTGAGTCTTTTGAGTGTGAGTCTAGTCAATTAGAAAAGCATTATCGTACTTCCTATCGTCGTAACATTGGTTTTGTTAGTAGTTGTCCTTTTGAGTTGATTCGTGTGTCCTTTGTTTCTGATATTTGCGAACCAATTCATGTGTCATTTATTTTTAAGTTTCGTTATTATATTGTGTTTATTGATGATTACTCTCAAATTTTATAGGTGTACTTGCTTAAAGATAATGCATATATGCTAGATGTAATCAAGAAATTTCTCAAAGAGATAAAAACCTAATTTTTTGCTTCTACTCGCTTGTTTCGTATAAATAATGCTTTGGAGTATGTTCAATTTGGAATTGTTGAGTTTTGTCCATCTTTAGGTATTTTATATTAAACCTTCTGCCTATATATATCTCAACAGAATGGGGTTGTTAAGCGTAAACATTGTGATATCCTTGATGTTGCCTGTACTCTTATGATTCAAATGAATGTCCAATAATCCTTTTGGTTTGATGCTATTCTCATCATGTCTTTTCTTATAAATAGGATATCTTCTGTTGTTCTTTTTGAAGACATTCCTCTCCGTTATTTGCACCTTAATAACACACTTTTTCATCTATCTCTATGGGTGTTTGGTTGTGTTTGTTATGTATAAGGTTTCACACTTGGACTTGACAAACTTCAACAATTTGAGATTGTTGAGTTTTGTGCATCTTTAAGTATCTTATACCAAACCTCCTACCCACATACATCTCAATAGAATAAAGTTGTTAAGTGTAAACATCGTCATAATGTTGCCTGCACTCTGGAAAAGTACAGACCAGTCCTGTCATGGGATCTTGAATATCATGGACTGAGTTGTGCTTGATTTTTTGTGTACAAATGCTTGGCATCTTCTTTGTCCGAGCAGCATGATTCCTGTGAGTGAGGAAGTCTCCAGAAACCAATGAAGCACATGTTGGCCTCTTCTTGTCAGTTGTTTTGCCCTTCCTGACGTTCTTTGATGGTCTGTGGACACCCTTTTGAAGCTTTTTTTTGTTATATTTTGTTTCAAACTATTTGACAGGGTCATGAAGCAATTGATAGAAAGTGTCCATTAACACTAGGGTTATTGACCATTATCCATAATCAATGACACAAGGCATTCCTCATAATTAATTTAATAAATTCATTATCCATGGTTAATGACCATGTCTATTGTCAAGTGTGGGACACCTGTAGTTTCCACAGTTCACTTATTTTCCTTTCTGCTTGTCTTCTCTTCTCAACTTGTGGCTCAGGTTGCCATGTTGTACTATATCAACATATTCTGCCAGCAAATTCCTGAATTTTTTTGCTGTATCTATGCTAGATGATCAAGACATATCATCACATTTTAAGCCTTTTGAATGTTACATGATTGTAGATATTATACAATTTATATGGATGAAAGGTTACCATCGATTCATCAAATATATCAAGTTGAAATTTTGCAAAATTTGCAGATAGCCGGAACTACACTCTTTGGCATCCTTTTGTCCAAGTATGATCCCGTGACATGTTTGAAGCTTGCTGCTGCTCTAATGATATGCACACTACCACTTCTGGTATCTGATTTTTTATCTGTACTTCTGTGTGTCCGAAACATGGATTCCAGTCTGAAAAAAACCAATCCATCTTTGCAGATCCTTTTGGGGCAGTTAACTAACAAGCTCTCCAATGGGGTTCTTGGTCGCCCTAAGTATTATCCTGCCTATGATGAATCTTCTAGAATTTATCCAATGCAACAAATGGAGAACATAGGTAATTTTTTTTTCATTCTGGTAATTTTTCTGTCTCTTCCTAGTGTTGGCTTTTAATAGGTTTCCGGCAATTCAGTGGAAAGTGGTCTGCATGCTATCAGACATGGTTGGATGGAGTATATGAACCAGCCTGTTCTCCCTGCTAGTGTTGCATATGTGATGCTTTTCTTCAATATTGCTCTTGCACCAGGTGCCATGATGACCACATTTCTAACACACAAGGGTATGCTCTTTTTTTCTTAGCTATTATATACAGCATCTACATGGTGAATATTTCTTTTGCAAATCTGGAGAGAGAGAATCTGGATACTAGGAGAAGTGATTGCAACTCCTTGACTTTGACGAGGAGTTACTTTCTTACACTATTTCACCGAACTCTAGTCAATGCTATATTAAAATTCTTCCTGTTTAAAACTAAAAAGAGAGAAAAGCTTCTCCTAGATACATACAGGAAAGCAAGAGAGTACATGATGATAAGTGATCGTAATCTATTTCAATCTAGGAAAGCTAATAGATATATTAGGGAAGTAATTTATCCTTGTTCAATTTTAGTAGAATATCCTTGTATTAGAAGTTTATAATACTTCCAATAACATGTTATTCTCTGTTTTATATTAATGAAACATTTATTAGATGAACAATAAGATCATAGTCTGATGTCTTAAAATAGAGTTCATTACCTTCTATTATTATTTCAGATTTGATCAGATTCTGTATTTGTCTCCTCTTTTCTTGACAGGCATTAGTCCATCAATCATTGGTGGGTTTAGTGGATTATGTGCTTTTATGGGAGTTGCTGCCACATTTATATCAGCAAGTTTGGTGCAGAAACTTGGCATTTTAAAGGTACTTGTATGTTATATTAAATAGAATTTGCTTCTGATCTATTTTTTTATGGCTCTAATTTTTGAAGTATTCAAATTGTCCAGGCTGGAGCTGCTGGATTGATTTTTCAATCTTCGCTTCTTATCACAGCTGTTGCTGTATTCTGGAGTGGATTACATTCAGGAAACACAACACTTGTCTTTTTCCTCTTTTTAATTGTAAGTGTGACATCCAACTATTCTTGTATGTTCTGCTCTAAATTTTGCTTCAGTTTTGAAGGATATAGGGCTGGAAATATATCCATATTATACTTGATTTGAGCATCTTCACATTAATAATGTTGGGTTTTATTGCTCTCTGCCACCCACAGGTATTGTCAAGGTTGGGTCATATGTCTTACGATGTTGTAGGGACCCAGATACTTCAGACAGGGATCCCTGCTAGCAAAGCTAATGTAATAGGGGCCACAGAGATTTCAATTGCGAGCCTTGCAGAGTTTGTGATGCTGGGTGTTGCTATGGTCGCTAATGATGTATCTCATTTTGGAGTCCTGGCGATGCTGTCGGTATTCTCAGTGGTTGGAGCCACATGGATGTTCTGTCGGTGGCTGACAAGACCAACTGATGAACAAAGAAGACTCTTCTCATACGGTCACCAGTTCTAACCAAACTTCTGATCTTTGCAAGTAAGTGGCCCAATTGTTATTACTAGCTTTTAATTCTGTAGTGTTACTGCTGCTTTACGATGGAATGTTATGTCAAAAATCTAGTTGTAGGGGTAAAAGCTGATAAGTAGGTTCCTTGCTATCTTCATTTATATGTTTCTTTTGGTTCAGTACGGCAAGTGCATGCACCAAGTTTTGAGCAATAAAGACACGACACGAATGCATTCCCTGAACGCACACACTTACAACTGAAGTTTTTTAATCAGCTCATCTTGAACTTGTTACGATGGAAGCATAAAGCCACGTAAGCATCTGCAACATCTGATCCTATTTTTGAGGGGGGAAAAAGGTACAGTATGTTCTCTTGGAAGGTTTTTGGTGTGTTTTGCATTATTTCTTTGAATCTGATAATGCTGGTTGTCTTAATTCTAAAGAGTTCCTTTCACAGAGTTGCCGATCTGCTTGAACTGCATGGTTTTATGGGACAACATTCGCCTGACACCTATTCAAGGTCGAAGCATTTGTTTTCAAATATATTAACTGATTGGTCAAAGGCGTTTCATACGTGTGTACCTGACTCAAATGGTAGGGACGGAAATGTCTTCCATCATCGAACGTTTCATGCAAGCCTTCCACTGATTCTTTGTGCAAATGTAGTCCAATTCTTTTTTTTTAAATTTCCTGTATAAAAATACGATGTTCCGTTACACCCTTTTTCTTCAACAAAGGTGGACTTTGTTAATGGCAAAAAAGTTCTTCCCTCGAGTGCTTGGTTCGCAGGTCATCAGTTGGATTTAATGATGTGTGGGGTTCCGTGGATAATAAATAATGTTTAAGAAATGTGCTGATAACTACTAAACAATAACCATCCCAATAATTATGAAATTTTTTTAAAAAGTTTGTTTCACTAAATATCCATAATCCACAAACGGCCCTCTTAATAACCATGTCAAAATTTTAAAAAATGAATGCTGAGCTTTTTTGATTTAAGAACACTAAAACTAAATAATCAATGTTTTTTTTGAAAAGCATTAAATAATGAATGCTGACCTAACGAATTTTCTAACTATCAATACTCATATATGTAACTACAAAAACTATAGTTTTAAAGTTTACCAATTTTTAGATAAATTTATTCACGAATTAACATAATTAATTTACTCATTAATATGTATCATTTTAAAATATATTTTAAGCTACATGTTTAAAATTCATCAAATTTTAAATAAATTTATTTGTTAACTAATATAACTAATGGAAAATTTGTTGATAACTATTCTCTTAAAATGTGTTACACACATGTTATATTGTCACTGTAGACATTCCGATTTTGAGGTGGTTCATTGATAAACTTTCCAGATGTTGCTTTGGATGTGGCTAACTCAACCACTTTTTGAATCCCATTAGCTAAACTAATCCCAAACCTATGGCAGGTCCACAGCCTAATTAGAAATTCAAACAGATAGGGGAGAGCACCAAGTTAGAGCACCAAGGTAGAGTACTAATATTGAGCACCTAGCTTGAGCACCTAGCTAGCACACCAAGCCAGAGCACGTAAGTAGCGCATCTAGCTGGAGCACCAGGCTGGCACACCTACCTGGCGCACCTACCTGGCGCACAGTCCCTTTTCAGGCTACTGGCTGCTGGCTTTCTACCTCCCATGGTTGTTACCTCCACCAACAAATATGCCATGGAATCTTCTCAGGCTCTTCGTTTACGAGGCTGCTTGTATTCTTTAGGAGTTACCCTTGAGAAATCCTATATAAGGATCCATAGGCAACCATTTGAGGAGGTTGATCTTCCTGAGAGAAGTTAGAAACACTTTGAAAGAGATCCAGTGCAAACTACTGCAAGCCAGTCACATTTCCCCAAGCCTTCCTTTGCATTCTCAGCCCTTCCAAAGCAACAAAGGATCTTATTATCTTTGATATTTCAAGAGAAGGAACACCTTGGACAAAGTAAGTCGTCCATGCATTCCTTTGCTTTTGCTTAATTCTTGCATTAGATAAAATATGCCATGCACCTCATAAGCTGATTTTCTTCTTGTTGCTTGCATGAGTTACATGATGAGATAATCACCCCATGTATAAGATATTCTGTATATAAAATTTGAATAAAAATTCTGCACTATAATATTCCAGCAAATGATCTTTCTTTTCTGTTTCTTTGCACAAGAAATCTTTGATTCATGCATATATATGCAAGAATATGCAATAGACATGTTCTTTATGAAGTCATCACTTGCATATGGTTTGCCAAGCTTATTTTCTCATGCATATTCTTTAAGATCCCATGCAAGTACTTTCAGCCATGAACCCATGATTTGATATGATTTAGAATCAAATGATAAAAGA
>JAMKQA010015280.1:0-14072 GCA_024699735.1 Posidonia australis
AATAGGGTGGGATCTTGTGTGAGGCTACTAGCCCTTGAGCACAAGGTCCACAAGTCATTACACTTGCATTTCTTTCACTTTTAAAGTATATCCTTCAAGTTTTGCAAAGGATTTTACATGACATGATTTTCTGGAATGCATTCACATGTGACTTTGCACTGCATGGATTTCTGTATTTGCTTTGGCATATCTTTCTGGCGCACCAAGCAGGCACATCAGCCTATTTATCAGTAGCATACAACAACTTTTGCATAGCTTTCTCGCACAATTTTTTATTTCGATTTGCTTCTGGTTTTTTCTGATTTTCTTCCTTGATGTATCAGGAGGACTCAGCTTTATCTTTAGCCATTTTCATGCATATAAGATTGCATTTGGCATGTAGTAAAGCAATGATGAACATCACTCAAGATACTTAGATCCTTAATCTTATTCATGCAATGTCTTTGCATCAACACTTGACCCGATATATGAGCGATACTTCTGAGTATTAAGACACACCCTTACACTCCATGCGCCCTTATTTCAGCATAAGACACCACTCACATAGCATGGCATGACATATCGCCCTTGGGTGTACAGCAAAGGCTGAAAAACCTACATTTCATAAGCAAATGAGAAACCTATAAAAGACCGATTTTTCTAGCGCATGAGGGTGCCTAATACCTTCCTTGTGCGTAACAGGGATCCTTACCCATTTCTGGTTTATGACCTGCTTTCATTGGCTTATTTTGCATGATTTATATGGTTTTCCTCGTCTTCCATTTTAATAGACTAGGTGGCGACTCCTGCATTTGCATTTTTATTTTATTTTTGTTGTGACTTTGCCGATCCTTATGTATTTGGCCTTTCGCGCCAAGTCCTCGAGGCTGTCGCCGGCATGGTTACACATACTCCAGAGAAAAGAACTAGAAGACATGAAGAAAGGCGAAAGAAGGATTCAAGGGGAAAAATTGTCATTGTATTACATGATTTGATGTAATCTTTTCTTGATGTAATTTCTAGGAATGTAATAATCTCTCATCATAAGTCATCTTCCTAGAAAAATAGGAATACCCGACAGAATACCCTTAAAAACATTGAAGAAAAAATATTGAGCTGCGTCCTAAAACGGTATACCGAATTCCTTCGGCATACTGAAAATGTAAATAAATATAAAATTAGGGTTAACGGCTAACTGTATCTGAACGGGCTGTGCTAAAACAGTTTTCAGTCAACCGAATTTATTCGGCATACCGAATTGCTCGACCATTGCAGATTTCGGTCGACTGAAGAATTTCAGTGTACCAAATCTTCTGTCAGTTGGCAAAAGATTTTCTAATCGTTAGACACAATTAGAGCTAAGCTTAACACTATAAATCTTGATATAATGACACCTTAGAAAGACAACAAGTATTCACAACTATCATATTACTAGTGTTGCAAGTCTTGAGCTAAAATCCCATGCTTTGCATCCTCCCTAGCCATCTTAAGCTTCCTTTATCATTACATCAAGCTTGACAAGTGTTGGGAGATCATAAGAGTATTGTAAGAGCTACTGTTGCAATCAAGTTACGTTGAGTTCTTTTCCAGGTGGAAGAAGGGATCGCCGATTGTGGCACAAGTAAGGTAATTGTTACTTGTAAACTTTTAATATTAAGTAAAAGTGGAAATCTCAAGTAGGGAACTTGAGGAGTAGACTAGGCTGGGGTTGGCCGAACCACTATAAATCACTAAGCACTTTCTATCATTTTTTATCTTCATTGTGTGATTGCTTCTTCCCTTTTTTATAATTTGCCTAAAGAAAATCAAAATTGAATTAAAACTTAAAAATTCTCTATTCACCCCCTTCTAGAGAAGCTTAAGTATCCAACAAGAATGTTGTATCCCTGAAGAGCAAGTGGTTGAAGTCATCGCTTGGAAAACAATTGGTGCACTGAGAGCGGGCCTGCTGATGGGTGACTTCCAAACATACGCTCAACTATACGATAGAGCTACAAGAGTCCTCCACAATAAAGGGGATCTACAATTCCTGAGGTATGACGGAAGGGAGCAAAAGAAGACAACATACTACATAGGAAACATGGCTCAGGTTACAACTCAATACCACATGGACTTGGTCCAGCATCACAGGTCATTGGTTCAATGCCAGTTTGAGTATCAATACCAAGGACAACTAGCCTATCACCAAGGCCCGCTAGTCCAATGCCAGGGGCAACCTGTGCAGTCAGTGTAATATCATAACCAACTTGTCCAACTATAGTACCAACAGGGGCAATACCAATACCAACTACTATAGCAACTAGTCCAATGGAAGTCCCAACAATATCAACAGCAGAACCTACAACCCCAATAATATCAGCATCAGCTGCCTCCAGACTACCAAGTGTGCACCAAACAGGAGCAACAATAGAGGCAATAAGGGCAACAACAGAATTAGAAGGGCTACCATGCGTCCCTCCACTACAGAGCTACCATAAAGCCAAAGAGCAGGACCAAGAACCACTCCCAGTACCACTCAACCATGCTTTCAGAATGCTGGAAGAGTGTGCAAGTTCACTGCCAGATCATTTACTAATCTACATGGAATAGGATGAAGACGTGTTGATGTCCCTAAGCTAGTGGACATCAAGTGTATGCAAACAGAGTTGGATCTGGAGCCACCAGCCAAAGAAGAGGAGGTCCCTGAGACATCTAATGAACCTTGGGAAGACATACCCACCTACGATGAGTATGATTACCAAGACAACATAGGGGACAACCAACAGGTCCAAGAAATGCTAACCAAGGGCATCATGGCCTACATGAACCAAGGGCCACCTCCAACGCAAGAGGAACTTGCCAGAACAGAGCTACCACCCATCTATGATGAATATGCTGATCATGACTAGTATAACTTAGAAGTCGCCATCGATATTCTTTGCTAGCAGCTCAGCCCATTACAAGCGGCTTGCGTACTGAACACTCTCTGCCAGCACCCGCAAGCAGTTCGTGTTAGAGAAGGGACTCCGCCTAAGCCTCCAGATAACGTGGAGAGGGCTACAGAAGAGCATCCAATAACAGTTAACAATGAAGGCACTTCTACGAGCCTTAGTAGGGATATGTAGAGGAATAACGCCACCAGGGGCATGTCGGAGGAACCAAGCCGAGATCAGTCCAACTGTGACCCTAACAAGGTAAAGACTAGGCACAAGCCAAAAGAAAAATCAAATGATGTGCCACTAGCACCTAAGTGCTTAACGCCAAGGGCAGGTTTCTACAACCACCCCACAGGTAAGGCCTTCCATCTGGGAAGGACAATACGTAACTCGACCAAGTCCGACTAGGGGCAAGGTCATTTCATTTCCCTTGCAAAAACATGTAAATAAAACATTTAATTTTCTTTTTGCTTGAACATTTCCTTTTATTTGTCTTTGTTATTTTGTATGCTAGGATAGCAGCAATAGAAAACAATAATAAAGATGAATGATGAGTGTAAGTCACACACATAACCACTTAATCCATTAAGCAGAGCTACCAACATATTATCTAGGGTTTGTCTTAAGTAGAGGATGTAACATCCAAGGAAGTTCCACCCATTAGGTTGGATGACTTGAGACCTTTTTAGATCCATGGAAGTTACATGTACTCTTGAAGTACACCCTTAATTACATGCTGAAACTTAGAGAAAACCCAATACCTACTACTAACTAAGGAAGAAAATTGTCTCGGCGTAAAAAGGAAGCAAAGTGACTAGGATAACCTCAACTTTGTCCTATCTACACATACACTTTGCATAGAGAGATAAGAGCAAAGCGGGCTCAGAGTTTAGGTATATCATGAAAGTCGTTCACCCTGTACAGTGTGGCCTCTTAGCATAAGTCTGAGAAGGTAGTGATGGAGGAGCGTACCTAAATCAAATAACTTAGAAAGCGCCCAAAAGAGGAGAGTGCACGTAAAGTTTAGTACGCCGTCATAGCATAAGTTCAAGAAGGTAGTAATGGACGGGTACTCAAAATAGGGTGAGTCAATTGACAAACAAGTATATGTGTCGTCATAGCATAAGTCCGAGAAGGCAGTGATGGACAGGCATCTATAGGAAAATAACCTGAGAAGGGAACCCCCAAAATAAAAAAGGAAGAAAAAGTAAAAAAGAGAGCCAAAACGCCTAGGTAAGCTATAGGCGCATTAGGGCCAACGACTGGAGAGCAGCTTAAAGGCTATAATCGACGCCGAGGGCCTATTGAACTTAAGTCTCCCCCCTCTTCCACGCACAGATAAGGGGCAGAATCCTTAGAAACTTAGGGATTGAGTAAATAAGGGAGATAATAATTAACTAAGGCTACTACGACGTCCTAAGTCTTCAAAGGGTCTAAGCATGATGTAAGAGACAACTCTCTCACCTTGGATAATACAAGGCAACAATGCTAAATGCATAAGAGGGAGGATTATGACTACACTCATTATCATCATCACTAAAAAAAAATCCAAAAAATTAAAAAATAGAAAATCCAAAAAAAATTAGAAAATTCAAAAATCCAATAAAAAAACCCAAAAATACCAAAAAAAAATCAAAAAAATAATTAAGAAAAAGAAAACCAGAAAAAACCAAAAAAATAATAACTAGTGCCATCCACCTTACCTACAAGTGAAAACTTAGTAAGTAGGGAAACTGGAATTGGTCTGACCTGTGATGCAACCATCGTCTACCAGATTTTGGAGTTAAACGTCGTACTCAAACGTACCTTCACAACTTGGGTACGTTTTTCTCCATGAAGACATTACCTCGTAATGATCTTTAGAGTATTCATGGATGACTCACCATCAACCTCCGCTGGGCTCCAATTTTCCATCTTTCAGCTGAGGCCAAGACTAATTCCCTCCACCTAATCTTAAGTATAGGGGAGCAAGGATAACACTATTGTACTTTTCTTAGGCAACTTAGCCAACCCTTTGAGGTAGGGAAAGATACACCATTATGATTACTAACATGCTTATTAAGTGTGTAGGTACAAACCTCACCACGTGTTAGTACATCAAGTCTCATCGTGAGGCTGCATTAAGTCCCACTATGGCATTACACGAAGTTCCGTTGAGAATGGACTTCCGCCTTTGGAGTCCCAACCGTGTACGAAGACACATCACGTTGACTAAGAGGCAAACCTTGGTTTGGCAAAGGAAAGGTTTACTCCTTCATCCAGTTCTTTATTCATAGAACTCTTTTAATTACCAAGTCGAGTTGTAAGATGATGGTTCTTTCCTGAGAGTACTGGTCACACTCGAAGATGAAAAATATTTGACCACAATGAATTGCATCCATGCATTCTGCATATGTCTATATAGCTAGCGACCACCTGTACCCTGCTGGCCTAACCTGTTATATGGACCATTCATTACATTGAATGATTGTCCTTGCATTTGCATTTTGTTTGATTGAATCATCATCCATGCATTTAAGACTCATGCATTGGAAGTGGAGTACTAATGAAGTAATGTTCTTCAAGAGTGTTAGAAACCTTTAGAACGTGTGATCCTACTAAAGCCCAATTAAATCAAACCTATCTTCTTCTATTCCAATCTGAGCAAGCTCTCAAATAAGAAGCCACAATAATTATCTCTTTATTTACCTTAGTTTTGCCTCGTTGAATTGTCACTCTACATGGTTGACATGGTCTCGATACCGGCTACGATACATAGCTCCAAAACCAGCTTGACCTCTCCATGCTTGAGCCTTTAATATGACGACATCTTTAGTTTTCCACTTTTTTCGATCGGCGATCAGGTAATTTCTCCATAGTCATTTTAATTTCTACCCTGTTGAAGTGTCACTCTACATGGTTGATAGGTCTCGACACCGGCTGCGACATATAGTCCTAGCTTGACCCTCCATGCCTGAGCTTTCAATAAGATAGCAATCCTTTAGTTTAATCGAACCACTCAATTGTGTGACTATGTCTCAAAACTAAGTTTGTTCATCTTCTCACCTTTTGGTTGTGTGATCATGTCCTAAAACTAATAGGTGTGGACTTTTTGGAATCTATGGCGGATCGTTTGTGAGTGAGTTCCCTATTTCAGGAAATGCTCAAAGGGGATATAGTTCTTACCTTAGAGCTAATCTTGTTCCAAGATCAACTCCAATGAGGGGCATCTGTAGATATCCCATTTTCGCATTTCCTAGAGTTCATTTAGGATAGGAACCCTTGAGGCGCCCCAAATCACATGGCTTGGGAGTTATAACATATTTTCCAAATTTTTCCATGGAATTTCTGAAGTATTTTCAGATTTTTATCGTATCTCTATGGATTAAGGCAAAAGACAGAGGGAAACTGCAAAAAGACCAAGATGTTGCTACTTTGAGGGGTGACAAGACTAGTTGCCACTTTGAGAGGCCACAAGACTAGTTGCTATGTTAAGAGGCTACGAGTCTCGTCATCGCATTTATAGGCAACGAGAATCTTAGACTTCTCTTTCAAGTTAATTTGTCATCCTAGGCTTTAATATAATATTTGGGATATTTATAAATGTTATTATGATTTTTCCCATAATTATTATAATTTCTATAATTTTCTAACATTAAAATATTTATGCATATCATATAAATCATTATAAATGCTGAATAATTCCAGAAAATTATTGAAATTCGGATGACTTAGTAATTAAGATCACTTATCTTTATTTTTACCAAAAAATGGATTTTATGATAAGTTATCACATTTTATTGTTATAGCTTATATTTAATTCATGATAATGCTAAAAAATAAAGATAAAATCTAAAATATCCAAGTGATTGCCAATCTATTTTAAATCAAATACATCATTGATTTTAATTGAGTTTTCTCGTAATTATTAAAGATTTGATTTTCAAATCCAATTTACTTAACATTTTAAGTGGATTTTGAATTTAGAAATTAATTTAAAATATCTTTCAATTACGAGTATAATTTTTCAGGATTGATTTGGTCAATATACGATAATAGATTCGTAATGAATATTTTATGATCTTGATTTTCAAAATTGGTTGAAATTAATAGGATTGTATGAAATCTAGATAAATTTACATTCCTAGAATTTATTGTGATTTTATGAGAATTTATGGTGGATTTATGAATATTTATGGTGGTTGGTGTGTTTAGGGTCGTTTTGACCCTTTTGTCTTTGCAATTTTATATCTTGATGCATGGTGAATGGATTTTAGTTTTGTTTGTTGCAATTTGGAGTAGACTCGAGAGTCTACATTTTATGTTTTATTCAAGATTTTTGGTATTTGTTTAGAGGGTCCGATCGAAGGTCCTAGTTGGGGCGATTTCGGACTGTAGGGTTTTGGGTCGTTTTCTAGGATCGCAGAATTTAGCATACCGAAGTGAAAACAACATACCGAATCAGTGAATTTCGGTATACTGACTTCGTTTGGTATACCATTTTTCTATCAGTTTGGTCCTCCGGTCGATTCGGCCTACCGAATCACCCTGGTTGACAGATCTAGTGGATTTCAGCATACCGAAGCCAAAACGGCATGCCGACTTAGTGGATTTCGACATACCGAACCTGTTTTCCGGCATGCCGAATTTGGGCCCAAATATGTTTATAAAATGTGTTTCCCGAGGGCTTTCTTGATTGCTGTGTTATGTTCCATTGAGAGGGATTGTGGGCTGTCAGTGGTGGTCTCATGATACCCCTGATGCGTCGTTTTGCCGAGGTTTTGGAAGAATTTTCAAAGATATGAAAAATGGTTTTGGAAATGAATTTCAAGGAAATAGTTGGCCTGTTTTGGAAATGTTTTCCAGGTTTTCTATGTGCAGGCCGAGATAGTGTGGGACTGTGTCGTCGGGACCAGGGAATGTGACGACATTCTCGGGTGGTCGGGCGCGACTCCCTGATTGAGGTCGGGGGCCGAGATACTCGAGGCTGGGGGCGTCGGGTCCTGGAGGTATGAAACTCCTTGACTGTCGTCTCAAGGCTAGGGTTGTGGTCCGCGGGTTGAGATGTCTTGTGGCATGACGAGGATGTATGATACTCCTACTGTCATTGTGAGCACTAAGGCTCGGGTGTCGTCGGGTGTGGAGGTATGACACTCCCTCCTGAGCACCGTGTGTGGAGGACGCCATGAGGAGGCGTACCCTGTGGTGGCCTGTGTGGGTGGGACACGTTCCCCATAGCTGGTAGCATCCTGAGAGACAGGACAGCCTTCCCAAGGAGGGGTTGGCTATGTGAGGGTTCTCCAGGTGGGAGAATTGCGAGATGGTGGTTGGCTCCTGCACAGGGTGGCACACCGTGGCAGTGCAGAACGCCGTGGTCGCTCCTCGATGGACTGCGTGTGGCCAGAGTTAGGTTGCCTGGCGCTGGGCTTCCCGACTCACTGTGTGTGGTTTTGGCCATTAAGGGCCTTTGCTTGTGGCTTTAGGCTAGTAGAGCCTCGGTTGTGGTTTTGGCCAGTGTGGGCCTGGTTTGTAAGGTTTTGAGAAAATAGTGTGCAAAATTAATTTAAAAGGAAAATTGATTATAGTTTTGTTTTCCGCGGTTTTCGTGGGATGCGTACTGGGTGACTTTTGTCACTCATACGTTTTTTCTCCTGTTTTTGTTTGGCAGGTGCAGGCATGCAGAGGGTTAACGTAGTCCATATAGTCTGAAATTTCCTAGCCACACACACATGTTCCTGGTAATTAGATATTTACTGTTTAGTTTTGATTTTCCTGTAATTTAATTTGTTTTAAATTATTATGGAAAATGTAGGGCGTGACAATACTCCTTCCTTTTCTTCATAAAATTCCTAGAAGTCTCAAAGCTCGACATCCTAGAGGTAGAAGGTTGTGGGGTAAACATCTTCCCCTTTCCTTTGGGTTGGCTTTCCATATACTACTTGTATTCTTCTTCAAATTGTGCAAATCCACCACATCTAACAAAGTCTAATATTGATAGCCCATGACCTTTAGCCTGAGTCCTGGGTTCAAACCTTCTACAAAACACTTGGCTTTGCTCTCTTCTATGTCAAAGGACTATGCAAACTGCTCCAATTGGGAAATGGTTGCCTCATACTTAGCCACCATTATGCTGCCCTATCTCAAGTCATTGAACTTTCTATCTAGTTTGTCCCTCTCATGATCTGGGAAATATTTTTCGTAAAAGACATATCAAAAATCTCCCCAAGAGATCATCAACAGATTAGCGTTCGCGAATTTTAGATGGCGTGTGGCTCTCTACCACTGGTTAGTGACACTCCATGCTTTCCAAAATCATTTCCATCTTTTTCAACCAGGCCTTACACTCCTTGGATTTACCTCGACTGTTGAAAGCTGAAGTATGAAGATGACTATGTTGTTTAGCCATGGAACACCTTTGGTTTTGTCGGTATTTCCTCTCCTGAGGGGATGCACAATCCCTCGCATCATGCTACTCAACTCTTTTTGCATCCCGCACCATCCACCTCCCACACCAGCTCCCAAGCTAGATGTGTGAGTCTTCCCTTTGCCTCTACCTCTACCTTGAGGCGACAAGCTGCAGTCACCACAAAATCACAAAGAATTGGAAAATGGGTTAGGTGTAGTCATTCTATACTATGAAAACCTGTGAAGCCACTAGGATGAACACTCTAAGCCATTGTGCTTAGTGTACCCAAGCTTTGATACCAATCTGAATGCCCCTAGCACTACAGACTAGCACCAACATTACCCAAGCAAATATTAATTAAATAATTAAACAAAAATGCAGGAAATAAAGCTAATAATTAATAAAAACTCCTATCACTACCTAGAACTAGTGGTGTGCGATTACATGACTCCAACTCGTATTTTATTATTAGACTGCAACTTCATTAAACTGCACCTGCATAAAAACTAAGAAGTAAACGCATGAGTGACATCTATTGTTACTCAGTACGCGTCCATTAGAACCAAAAACCTTGAAGGACCAAGAACTAAAGTTGCTACCAACAGTTTTCAAAGGACACACACAGTTCCTAGCAGTAGTAATACCAAAACTATTATAGAAAGTAACACCACAGTCATAAAACACAACTGTAAATCAATTGGAAAATCCATTTCTCAAATCATGCCTTTTAAAGCTATAATCTTTATATTCTTTAAATCATATGCATTTTGCAAATCATTTTATGCATTTCTAGAAAACCAAATCACTGTTGAAACCATCTCAAAACCACAACATACGCACCAAGCACAAAAACTTGTCAAGTCATTCTGGCCATATGCGACCGACTAGCCATAAGTAGCCACTAGAGACTCGAACTCCAGTCCCTACTACAGTGCCGTGGAGGGCTACCTTGTGTTGGAGTCTAGTCGCCCTGAAAACCATCCCTCAATATATCTATATATCACACAGCACGAGGTGTGTCCACAGACGCCCCAGGTCTCCAGGCACCTAGGGATTTTAACCCCATACCCGACTAATACCACACTTCGGTACCTTAAGGACTCAAATCCTGAACCCTGCAGTGCAACCACCACAATTGCGGGGAATCTAACGTCGAAATCTTCCAGCAGCACATCTAGGGGACTCAAACCCTTGACCCTATTGGGAAAACTTGGCAACTATAATATCAGATGCGCATCTAACCTCTCAGAGGTATCAAACACCCCTAGTCCACTAATATGATCCTACGGTCTCATGGCTCCGTCCAAAAACACGGAAAACATTTTCAAAACCATATGTATTCTTTTTCCAAAATTATTTTCAAAACATTTTTTATATCGCAAATCATCTATGGTATCAAAACCACGATTAAATCACCAAGACACAAACCAAACCATCCCTGTAGGGTTTGACTGACCCATCCACTGTAGAAAACCATAGGACCAACCCGCGAGTGCCACTTGCGAGACTAGCCTGCGATAGGGACCCACGAACGACCATTTAAAGCAGACTAGATCAGTAATAGAACTCGACAGAAATCACCCAAAATGGGACTAGGGGTGAATGCACCATAGACCACCATAAATTCCAAAAAATATACCAAAACGTAGAGCTTTGAGTCATCTACCATTTGGGACAAAATCACTAGAAATTGATGTGCAGCTCGAGAAACAAAAATCCAAAGGCAAAGAGGTCAAATAGCAAACATAGTAATCCATTATCAAAAATCCACTGTAAATCCTTCTAAAAATCACCATAAATTATGAAATCTCTACCATACCATGAATTCATGCTAATCTACACATTTCTAGCATTTCTACTTGAAACAAAAATGAAAAAGGAGAGGTGAAACGTGTACACTACAACACCAGTGAGCTTTCCTCTTCTTCTTCCTTCTTTGGCCTCTGCCTCATGGCCATTGATCTCTTCTCCTCACGCTCATAGGCTCTCCCTCTCACTGTCTCTTTCTTTTTCTTGCTTCCTACCTCGGCCCATGCTTGCCCCTTCTTTTTAACACGATCCCATTGCTGACAGCTATCCGGAAACACGGGTTGTTAGTACAGGACATGGCATTGGTGACGTTGCTGGGTATGGGGCATGGTGGCGACGTGTTTCACATGCATTCCACTATGCTCCCTTGGCGTTACTTTCCTTCCCAATGTCCCACACATTCACGAGTAACAACACGCCAAAATACCATACAATATAGAGAGTCAAAGAGAAACTACAAATATAACAGGGAAATTAAACACAATTCCACCATGATTACCAATAAATATGCATATAATTACAGGTAATCAAGTTCCTGTTTATGCACATTACACATAAATGGGTATCAATTTCCGATAAAAGATTTACATCTTTTTTGGATTTTTGGACTAGTATTCCGCAAAGGTGACACACGTAGGAACCACGCTGTCTCAACCTGCATTCTCGACCCACGATTGACCCTTATTGGTAGTAAATATTACATGCATCCTCACTTACTAATTCTAGAATCAATAATAAAGGAAGAGTGTCTATACTACTGTATGCATCATATATCAAACATCAGAGAACATATAAACAATTTCTGTAGGAAAAACATGCAAAAACTTTATCAGAGGTGTAAGATGCATGATCCTGGGCGTCTTACATAAGACACACTAGATTCAGCATGCTACTTCCTGACAGCAAAAACTACATTGAATCCCCCTCGAATCAAACATACAAATCTACTCATAACATGCATGCATCACAAATATCACTAAGAGAGCATCTAACACACTGCATGCAACATAAATCCAACCCCAAAGCAATCTAAACTACTTCTAATTGGGTATGTACCTTGCACCCAAGAAGAGAACCCATCATCCTTTAAGAAGCCGCATGCGTAACCCAAAGTTCCACCAAATCCTTTGCATGCTCCCATCCAAGTTCCCTCTAGGCTCCCATGATCCCCGACCACACATGCTACGCCAAAAACTCAAGAAAATCAGTGCGTGCATGCAAAAAAGAAGGGAAGAAAAGGGGAAAGTGAGCTCGAACCCAAAGAACCCAACCTCACCCCTCTCTCTCTCTCTCTCTCTCCAAGTTGTAGCCTACCCTACAAACAAGATCTCTGGCCAAGTCTGACGTCTTGAATGGTAGAAGGTCATCGGATCTCCACCTCGATGATCAAAACCACATGCACTGGAGAAACTCTCATTCTCTCCTACAAGTAAAGCCATGCAAGGCCTAGGCAATCTCTTCTCTCCCTCTTAGCATTGGTTTTCTCCTTTAGAACCAGCTCATACAATGTAAATGAGGAGAAGAGAAGAAAACTCAGAGAAATGATGCTGGTATCACTTTGTATAGGTAGACAAATCTTCCTGAAGCCTTCTCGAGGTGTTAAACACATGATCTACTACATCTTACGTAAGATGGATCGCATGCAGTGTTTAACACTCAGGAGTCTAGAAATTAATAACCTAGGTGTTGGACGTGGCATTTATTGCGTCTAACATAAGATGCAAGATAATTAGCATCTGACATAAGATGCAAGATAATTAGCGTCTGACACCCCAAAAATATAGATTAATTTTCTGGCCTGAAATGTTGCCTAAAATATGAATCATTACAAATTCAAATACATAATAAAAAATGCCATAACATTAATAATTACACTTGAATAGAACATTTATCCATGACCCTCGATGTGTAGTTGAGTGACTCCTTTATATGCACTAGCAAGAAATGTAACTTTAAATCTACACCTGCAAAATACAAATCAAACAAACGTGAATGATTATTAAAAAAGTCACCCAACACACACTCACTAAACAAACAAAACCAAAGGCAATACAAGAGTAGAACTCATCTTTGCAAAACAAATTGGGAATTGGACAAAATCCATGGGTGGGATGCATGCGCAAGATGTGTCATCTAAACACATGGATCCTACGAAAATCCTCCAAACATAAATCTAGATGAGATAATCACATGAAAATCTCTAAATAGGTGCTCAACATTACCCAAAATCATGTATCTCAAATATTGTTGCCTCTATCACAAAATATCTAAAATCACGATGCATATTAGTCACGAAAGCATGTATTAGAAAACCAACATCAAATCCACAGAACAACACACACACAACTACAAAACCAAATGCAAATTGACCAAAACTCGCACATTAAACACGTGCTACAAACGCACGAGTCCAACATACTAGATGCTTTGTAGATTCTCTATCTACTGTCCACCCAAATGCACTTAGATATTAAGGCATAGAGAAATGAAATCAGGTCATAAACTAGTATGAAAAACTCTAAACATGCTTTTTTTTAAAACCCTTGATAAATCTTTAATTCATTCTTTTAAAACCAAATGCACTTTTTTGTCAAAGTGCTCATCTCAAATATTGATGACATAATGACTAAACCACAAAAACTGTGATGTAACTTATTGTAATCATGCCGGCGGAGAGATCGCAAAATAATGCGAAAGGTCGACAAAATCACGACGAAAAAATAAAATAAAATGCAAAAATGCAGGAGTCGCCACCTAGTCTATTATGGAAGACGAGGAAAACCATAAACATGAAAATCATGCAAAACAATAAAAAAAAGAAAAGTCTTCGAAAACCAGAAATGCGGGTAAAGATCCCTGTTACGTACGAGGAAGGTGTTAGGCACCCTCGTACGCCTGATAAAATCGGTCTTCTATGATTTCTCCAATGCTATAAAATGTTGGCTTTTCAGCCTCTTGCTATACGCCCGAGGGCGATATGCCAT
>JAMKQA010015281.1:0-11272 GCA_024699735.1 Posidonia australis
GCTTTAATTCTATTGCCTCCCAGAAATTTTAATAGCCCCTCAGAATACTCCTCTTTTTTAGTTTCACTGATAATAACTATGTCACACTTATTGGCAAAAATAAAGTCCTTAAGAGCTCTCTCCTTATTTCTAGAACCCAACCCTCTGATATTCCAAGCTGTAATTATCATTAATAAAATAAATCACTTAAAGAACAGATCCTAGATCAGCAAGATCATCAAGATTAATCACATCCTTGCCTTGGTCCAATCTAACCAGATTGTAAAAGACAATAGCATCTTCTCTGGAGGTTAGAGAAATACCAATGGAATTACAAAATGACTGAAATGCATCATATGACTTCCATAATAATGGTTCAAGTCTAGTGGGATCCCTGAATACCTCAGGGTGAGAACTACCAATATTTCTATTAACAGAGCAATTTATATCAAATTGGGAATTTAAATCACAAGAGTATTCTGCAGAAGGGCAAACAGACTCACCAGGTGCATGAATAGGAGTGGGAGGCCTAGAGGATGGCTTTCCAGCAACAGTGGCACCAGAGTCCTCTTGATCCAGGAAGTCATATATGACCATGATTTTTTTAAATTTTACTAGAGAAAGATTCCTGGTTTTGCATTCTGATTCCAACCAAGTGGAAGTATTATTGGAGGAATCAGCCAGATAAGGGGAAGAGGGAGTGGCTGATATGTTAACCAAACCAGATGTGTTAGATGGGGTAGGAAGCAAGCCCTCAGTAGAGGTGGGAGATGGAGGGAATAGGAAGGTCGTTTCCAAACATTTTTGTCAGATTTGTGCTATGATCTACGTTTCCCAGTATTAGGTCCTCACCACCCTCTGTAATTCTTGAAGGGTTTCCTGATGGACTGAAGACTCCTAGAAGGTTGAGGAGCCTGATTAGGCCAGGGAGAGAAGCTAGACTGTGCAGAAGGCACAGCAGGGACAGGGGGAGAACACAAATCCCAACTGTGGCGGAAGGTGATTGGGTAAACTGTCCGTCCATAAGCAAAAAACTTCACATCAGGTAATTCTTTACCAGTGAGGAGCTTAATCCGGACCTTAGCAAAACCACGAAACTGGATTCTTTCTATATTCAAGTCCACCTCAAGAATTTCAACAAAACTAGACACAATTTGATGGAATATATCAACGCACCACAGATGGTAGGGAATCCCCTCCAGTCTAATCCATAATCATTCTTCTTTCAAAGCAAGGACAGCGTTGGAGCTAGGTGTCCAGTGTACAAAGGATACTGAGAGAGATTGCAGTGAGGAGCCGAAACGACCCAGGGTGTCGTTTTGGGATTTAACAGATGGAAATTTAATCAGAAACTTCCCAGGAGCGAAATCCGAAACCTCTACTTTAAAATGGGGAGACCAGTTACTCGAAATGTGCTGTGAAAGGATGTCCACAGTGAGGTGGGAGGCACGATCAGTAACTATGGCACACCGAGCGTAATGCATAGAAAGCTCACAGGAGGAGACAGAAAGGTGAATCGTAATGAGATTTTGGAGGAAAGAGCCAACCATTTTTTTACAAATAGGTTCCTGAAAAAAATTACATATAGCCACGGAGTGAGTTGCAGCTTTGCAACGAAAACAAAAACCTGAAAATCTACAAGCACTCTGCAAATGGCCCCTCAATCCACATTTGAAACAACGATTATTAGCAGAGCAGAAACGTACCAGAGGAGAAGGCCCTTTCTTCCTTTTTTTCACCGTATTCCACCCAAGAGAAGCCGTCTTAGAACAGTGGTTCACTCTCAAGGAAGAGGGAGAAAGAAGGGCGACAAAACGGAAACCATGACCTAAATAGTTGGTATCGTTAGAGAGAAACTCTGAAAAAATCCTTGCCTCTTCTGACAATCTGTCAGCAGCAGAACAGCCAGGCTGTTCGAGCGGCAGAGAAAAGATATTACAATAAGCAGAGTCTACCATTTGAACATCCGCAGTGGGATCATTCATGGCGGAAAGGACAGGTCTGGCAGGAGATAAGAGAGAGAGCACGTCGTCAGGTGTGAGAGCAGAGCCCGAAGGACGAGAAGGGCCCGTCAGGTTGTCATTTACCAGGGATTCCACTAAAAGCTCATTAATAAAGTTGGAATTAACAGTTAAATCCTCATTACCATCAACATTATAATTTAAACAATGCGTAATTAACAGGGGGAAGTATTGGGAATATCCCCAAACAGACCCCGAAGTGGCAGAGGCGTCGTCCTCGGGCCTGACACTCGAAACCCTCGAAACAGTGTTCCTTCTCTGCGAACCCACCGACGGAAGAACCCTTGCCGGCAAACATGGAAGAACAGGGTCACACACAGAAGGAAAAAACCTAAAAGAACAGCCCCGATCAGGGCGTTCAGTGGCCGTATCAACAGAGAGATAAAAATGCACAGACCAGCATAAAGTAAACTCAGAAAAATACTCCCTGGAGACAAATCCCGATGGGGCAAACACATCGACGCAAAAAGAACAGCAGTAAATAGAATAAAACCACGAAGGTGCCAAAAACCTGGTAAAAAATGAACAATCCACACATGTACGAAGAACCATCCTCCCTCACAAACAAAACAACAGAGGACCCTGAAAAAATCAATAGGGCCCCAGATCTGAACGGACAGAGTCCCTCCAAAGATCTACCCCCACTGGAACAGTCCCGAACCGAAGAGACAGATCAAAGATCTGAGGTCGATGAGCGAGTGGGGGCCTTCCTCCTTCGACTTCCCTAAGTCAAGGCCGTCGAGGCGGGAGCAAGGGAAGGAGTTACCAGCCGTCGGGAAGATGAGGTCTCGACAAAAGAGGCCTTCCTAGAGCGAAAGAAGTAGAGAGAAGGAGACGCCAGGTTAGATCGAACATCAAACGTAGACATCTGAGTAGAGCGACGACCCACAGTTAGAGCCATCACCAGATTAAGCCGTCGGAGAGCGGAGCACGAGGGCACAATGAACACGAGAGCTTTTTGTTTCGCGAGAGAGTTTTCCAATAACAATGAATACTTCAACATCAATGTTAATGGACCAATTTATCATTTTCCAAACTCTAAAATACTTGAATACAATTTGGAAAATAAAATAAACCTCATTACTCCTAATATAACCAATCCAACATCGACTTCCACAGAATCCATACCTTCCATGTGATAGAAATTAAAACTTTTTTTAGAACTTCCACCAAAAGCTATGTTGGTTGTACCACACTACTTGGAATAACTTTTGTATGTTTTTTACTTGTCATAATTTACATGACAAAATCTAACCAGACCACACTTACTTTCTCAAAGTGTACTTGTAAATATTCAAACATCATCATGTCCATCCATACACAACCTTTACCCTAGTATCATTTCCTTCTAATAAACTGTCCAATAATTATATCAAGCATCTTGCAAAGTTGCACATTCTACATCTCGTGATAAAAGAGATCATTTGTACATAGTAGTAGTATTCTCTAAATTAGCTACTGAAACGATGACAAATGGCGTGATGCAGTTTGCTGTATCCATTAATAAACTATGAAGTCTTCCATACCCTTCAATTTCATAATCAAGAACAGATCTTCTCCTTCTAAAAAAAAAGGGACAGCAATTGGATCAATAATTATGCACAAAAAAGAGATGGTCAAAAGAATTTGGTACTCAACCTACCTGATAAAGTTTGAGAGAATCTACTTCTGGCCTTTCTTCAAGAATCCTCCAATCTTCCTCAGCATATTGTTGTTCTTCTTTGGTGATGACTCATCTAGGTCATCTGAAAATGGTGAATTCAACAGCTTTCCCGCTATTGAGTTACAGTCAGCGTCAAGTGAGCCAGATCTCTCTACCAGCCTGCTATTGTTCCCAGTAGTAAGAATTGCTGCTGCGGCTTCTGCAGCTTTTCTCCATTGTTCTGTCTGTATCCTCAGCCTCTTCAGCTCTGTCTCCATGTCAGAGTTTGTTGCCTGAGCAGCTTCTAGCTGCTCACTCATCCTAGCAGCTCTTCTACTAGTCTTATCTGACTCCTCAGTGACGATTCCTACCCTTACAAGAGCCTCCTGTTCTGCAGACCTCGCAATTTCAACCTCAGCTTTTGTTGCTTCAATAGTTTTAATCCTATCCGTTTCTATCTTCTCCATCTCCAGTTTCAGACGATCATTCTCCTCTAAAACGTTCTGAAGTTCTGTCTCCTTAACCATGAGTTTTGCTTTCAGTTCTGCAACATCTGCAGTAACCTTACTAAGCTGTGTTTCCAACTTATCTGTTTTATCATTTTGTAGCTTGCCTAACTCAGCATTCAGTTTCTCGTTCAGATCTTTATTGCACTTGAGTTCTGTTTCCTTTTCAGCTAGTCTTGCCTTCAATGCTGCAGCCTCATCCTTGGTTTCTTTTAGCACCAACTCCAACTTCGACTCTCTAAGATTGGATTCCCTCTTCATGTTCTCTGCTGCCTCATAGGTAGTTTGGACCTGCATTGTGCACTTTATATGCTCTTCCTGGTACCTAATCTCAGCAACCTCTAGAGCAGATTTCAACTGTTCAGCCTCTAAATTCAAGTAGTTCAATTCAGCTCTCAGAGATTCAGCATCAGGGGAAGTTGAGTCACCATTTTTTACCTGGCTGTCTTCCTCGACGTTTTTGACAATTTCTTCAAGCGAACTTATGTGGGCTTTGGATTCAGCCAACTCAATTAGAATTGAATTGTATGACTCCAAGGCTTTCAAACCATCAGATTGGAGAGCATCAATGGTAGCATTGGCCTTTTCCAATTGCTGTTGAGTGTCATTAACAAGCTTTTGGTGGTCTTCTTCAGATTTTTCTGATTCTTTGATCTGTGTTTTCAGACTTTCAACAAGAGAGAGTGTTTCTGCTGTGTCTTGTTCCAAAGCACGGAGTTCAGTATTTGCCAATTCTGTCTGCTTGGACTGTGTGGCCTCAGAATTCATAGCCATTTCAAGCTGTACTTTCAGCCTCTGTATCTCATTCATCGCCGAGAGCAAAGCACTAGAATCAACAGAATGCTGTTTCTGTACTGCATCAAGTTCAGATTGCCATGCCTGATCCCTTCCCTGACCAATCTTTCGAAGTTCCTGAACATGGGCATCCTCAGATTTGGAAAGTTCCTGTAGCTGGCGTTGGACATCTTCAAGCTTTGCTGTCACAGCCGTAAACTGCATATTGGCCTCTTCTGCATCCTGTTCAGCTTGTTTCTTGCATATCTCAGATGAGACTAACTGATCTTTTGTGTTCTTTAGATCCTCTTGGAGTTGAGTAATCTGAGATTCTAACTCATTCACCTTACTCACACGTTTTTTCTAGAACATATAAGAATATAACAGTGGGTAAATATAGTAAAAATAACATGAAAAATGCAACTTCATGGAGATAAATATAGATAGTGTACTTGCAAAAAGACGAACCTAATTCTCTTGCAAAACAAAACCAATCTATAGAGGGTGCCAAACATGAGACACCGTGTGAGTGCAATTGTGCTCTTAACCTCTACAAGTATATAACTTTGCAGAACACATTGTGTAATAGAGCTATGCATGCAGACAATTTTTTTTGTCCACTGAACAGCACCACCATGTCTGCAAAGGAAGCAGCATAGAAAAAGAAGAATAAAGGAATTCTCAACACCAAGTACAAGACCACAACACCTTGAAATGATACATATAAAGATAGAACAAACGGTTACTGCTATTTCGGAGACATGCATATTAAAAGCAAATTCCAGTTGGTTGAAAATGAAAGTCCAACTTTCGCTTTAAAACATACACTTACAAACAAACAATCCAAATAGATCATAATGGTTCTATATTTCCATTAATTTATCAAACTTAAGGAATGAAAAGCAACACCTCACTTTTCATCCATAATGCTCGGTTTGGTTTTGACATATCTGTGTCATGAACAGGACATCTATTAAGATGCACATTTTTTTTGGTAGACGTAAGTAATCTGTCGAAGGATAAGGAATATGAACCATGCAATATGATTTATGCATATTTTCTTGGGACGACATAAGATCCGTTTGATAAGATTTTTAGACAACTTTTGAACATATAGTTTCTCTCCAGAAGTTATAATAGTCTAACAGTTCTATCAAATACTAATAGCTTTTTAGAAGCATGTAGCTTTTTAGAATAGTAATTCCTTTACATTTCCAGAAGTTAGGTTATGACAGCTTTTAAACAGATGTTCACTTTTACACTTAGGTTCAAAAGCTGAAGTTTTGTCAAACGGACCCATAGTAAGCCTTATGTTAAGGTTTTGTTTGGAAAAAAGAATCCACAAATAAGAGTGGGTCAAATAGGGTATATTCACCCAAGTTTTTTTTATTCTAGTGTTCGATGCTCAACTGTGTGTGTTGGTGACTATAACCAATACCTCTGGTACAGGGCTCCTAGGGGATCTGCGATCAGCAACTCTTGGACTCCGATTGGTGGGGGTCTTCCCTCCAGGACATGGTGTAGCTGAATCAGATTCAGAACCAGTCACACTGGACTGGCGGGAAGAACGTGCGTTGACAGGAGATGTCCTTTTAGGCACTTCTGAAGATCCATTCCTGCTCAAACTGTAGAAATCAAATGAATAAGAAAAATATAACAAAAATTAAATCACTAAAGTGGAAAACTGTTTCTATAAATATAGCACAAGAAGCAAATTATCGCTTCAATTAGACATCAGATCCAATCCTACGATTCATCGCCAGCTGGCAAATTTCTACCAGCTAAGACAAACTTCATGGATACAAGAACAACAATAAGCATATGCCCTAGGTTCGGCAAGAGCTCCCAGGATTATCAATATAATTTTGAAGTTATGAACAATGGTAAATTATATATGTCGAGGCTCCTTTAGGTAGAGTAGAACAAACGAGGAAAAAGAAAAGAATGACCAAAACAGAACTTTGTGATCCCACCGTATGCAACAAACAGAAAAGAAGTCGAAAGATATAGAAGGTAAAATAAGAATTTTGAACACTAAGATACAACCTAAAAGGTCTCATCCAACACGTATAGTGATAAACCACTTCTCAGGAGGTACACAGCCATAATGTACGATCCCCCAACCCAAACTGACAAAACCCAACTAGATCCAGCAATAATGACAAACACATGGTTGAGTTTTTTTTTAAATCTAAAACAGTGCCAAAGCCCTTTGGTCTTGCCCACCTCCACCATTACATCTAGGATTCCTCATGGATTCTGCCAGATCCCAACTAGCATATCAACAATCAATAATTTAATAGTGACATATAGAGTGTGGAAGAAACAAGCATCCAAGGAGCAAGTAGAGCCCACCTTTTCTTCGGTGTCTGCATACTGATACTTTAATCACCCAAAATCTATCCTTTTCACCACAGACCTCACCTGCAGCCAAGAATAAGAAAACCAAAACATGTCAAACTAAAAATAAATGGTTTTCTCATGGCGCGCACACACAAGATCCACGAACAAGACCAGCAAAGCTGCAAATTTTAACATACCCAATAAAAAGGAGCTAAACCAGTAGGTTGAAAAAGAACATTTGGCTATGAGATGTACCAAATACCATATTCTGGCAGCGAAGTGATCCCAGCAACACCAGTCCAAAAAAACCAACAAACGCAAAATAAGGAGAAAAAAGGAAACCGTAACACACTTCCACGCACGAAACATAACACATAGGAAATAGAATGACGAAATCACCCACAGCCTTGGCCCAAAATCACCCATAACCTTGGTTCACAAAGTGGGGTATGACAGGGGTATTTCGGGATCATGGCAGCGTAAGTGCAGTGGGCACAGAGCACAACGGAGCAGAGACCGAGAGGGAGCCGGGAAATATGGAAAAGAAACGCACATGTTAAAAGGGAAAAAACATGAAACTTTATTTATTTTTATTCAGGGAAAAAAATCCCAAATCCACACCACTCTTCTTCTCCACGGTTTGGATAGAAGAAACATCTGATACTTTTAGATCAAAATGACGAGATATAGGAATGTAAGAACAAGGAATCTGTAGAAGGAATCTACAACAACAAATGCGCAAAGTTTGGAGGAAAGAATAACAGAAAAGTGTAAAGGAAGACAAGAAGCCGTAAAACCCTCCTTCAGCCTACACCTTTTCAAAAACCCCACCTTTCGATGGCGAAGAAGGCGGGACTTGAGATCAACAGGCAATGCTATTACAATAATGAGATTAACGGAGGGCGTAAGCAACTATTTTTCAAGTAAAAAAAGAAGTGAAAGGGGCTTTAAAAAGATGAAGCATTTTAAAAAAACAAAAAAAAACTAAACATGAACAAATGGCAACTTTCATAACTCAAACAGCAGAACAGAACATGAAGACCTATGAGGGAAGAAATGACACACATTGGCAGATAGAACAAAGAGGAAAGAAGATACGAGACCCAGAACGCATACCTATCAGTAAACCAATCCACCTCGGTTTCCTCCGTCGTAGTCTTTGCTCCTTGCTCTTCTTCCTCCTCCTTGTGTGTTGTTCCCCAGATGTTCGAGTGATGGGTAGAGAGAGGGAGAGAGAGAGAGAGAGAGAGAGGGAGAATTTACTGCTAGGGTTTTGGTGCTGACAGGACTAGAGAGAGAGAGGGGAGAGGGGAGAGGGGAGAGGGAAGAGGGGAGAGGGGAGAAGGGAGAAGGGAGAAGAGGGTTGGGTTTTGTCTTTACTTTGAAGGTTACGTTACGGCGGAGGTTTTTATTGGAGGGAAAAGAAAATTTTCCCCGCGATTAAGAATGGAAAGTATTTAGATTACAACAAAAAAAGAGAGGAAAGTATTTAGTTTTCCTAGGAGGTTTAGTGAACTTTTGTTAGCAACAAGCGGTGACACTTGTTGTCTCGGCTGAATTCCATGTCATGTCCTGTTCAACGGAGGTCTCGAGATTGGACACGTAAATTAGGTCCGATCGGAACACAACGGCCTAGAAAATATTAGGTATACACGAACTTAAATCGAGTCAACCCAATTAATCCAAATAATCAGATCATGGACAAGGTCGGGTTGGTAGGAGTGGGTATGGTTCGATTCAGTTCGATTTGAGACAAAATCACAAATCAAATCATATAATTCGTTTGAATAATTTTTAAACTGAACCAAATCATTTTATCTATTAAAATTAAACCAAACTGAACCATTTAAAATTGATTTGTTTCGATTCAATTTGTAGTTTAACCATTTAATAAAACATATAGGAAAAAATAAAATATTGATAGTGACAAATGAAAGAATATAACTAAATATAAGATAAAATGACAATAACCACATCTAATACTGCGAAATTCAAATAAAAATCACGATTCCTAATTATATGAAATTTTCATGTATCATGTTATGATAAAATTACAGTAGTAAAGTTTATCGACTGCAAGAATCAAATATAAAACAGCTTGGTAAAAGATACATAAGAAGAACCAAAAACGTTTTTATTTGACTTCCACTAACAATCAGTAAAAAAACAACCTAGTAAAAGATACGTAAGAATGACTATGATTCTAACCATGATTCTAAAAGATACATAATTATATTTTTTTAAATATTTAATATACATATTAACATATATAGTTTATATTGAGTTCGGTTCGGTTCGATTTGGTTAAACCATTCTTGAAACTACATATGGTTCGGTTTGGAGATATTCCAAATCAAACCAAACCACTGAATTTGAAAAACTAAAAATGGTTTATTTCGGTTCGGTTAACCAGTTTGAACTGTTTGGGTGCCCACCCCTACGGGTTGGGTTGGATAGACTTGTCTATTAGGTTAATTTTTTAATTAAAAAATTATTTATTATTAAAAAATTAATATATATATTTTAAAAACTTGAAAAGATATTCAACATTTTATATTAATAATTATTACATTAATATAAATAAAAAATTATTTATTATTAAATAATTCATGTATATTGTATATATAAAAAAAACTTAAAAAATACATCAGATATTCAACAATTTACATTTTTACATTTACAATTATTACATTAATATATATTAAAAATTTTACAAAAGAAATCTATACATATTCATTAATCAGTTGTAGACACCCTACTTTGGTAGCCACTCGTTGGTTGAACACTCTGGAAAAGCGCATCGATGGCAACGAGGCATTCTCCCACACTAGAAGAGTCTTCTTACACCCTAAAATCACTTCAAAACCAACCCAAATTCCTAAATCTAACCTAACATCATGAACCAACCTCAAAACACTAAGCCCAAGCTCATTTGATGATCCAGCACTTAGGAATCAAGCTCAAATCCTAACCAACAAGGTCTGCCAAGGGTCCAGCGAATGTCAAAGGCGGATCTCAATGACGACTTTAAATGACGAATGTTAATGACGAGTTCAACTAGCGGATTGTAGTGGTGAATGAAGTCGGTGAGAAAACCCGATGGAATGCTCTGTTTCAGTTTAAACTAACAGAAGGGTTGGTTGGTCTTTTTGCCATTCTGGATCACTAATTCATGTCTCCTCAATGGTTGACACTAATCTAAGAGTGCTCCACGAGTTCTCTAGACCATCATATCCCTTTTATTGATTCAAATCTCTATCCAAACCCTTGATTTCATCCTGACCATCCACCTTTAACAAACTTTTCCAACGACCTCCATCTCTACTTGCCTCTATATAAATCTCCCCAGAGCTCACGAAGCTCTCATGTTGGCACTCCTTGGCTCTCGTAGACTTCACCAGTAGCTAATACTCAACTCCGACCACCCAACCCACACTTCTGGCCATCCTTCCACTATCACTCTATCTCCAGTCGTTCACGACACTGCATTGCCACCACAATAGCTCAAGCATCCTCTGCACATCCTCCTGAGGCCGCCCCTAGCCCTGAGTCGAAGCCCAACCACTGACAGGCCGAGCCTCGTCCTCACCGGTCGACCAAATTATGTCTGTACATCTGCAAGATCGATAGACCTTTCAGAGCATCCCGATCTTCCCTTAGCCCGTCCAATTCTTCCACGTGATCATCCAATCCTTCCTTAACATCCAGTAGTCGATCTTCTTTCGCCTCGACGGCGCCGTGAGCCACGAATTAGAGGAGCAATCGCTGTCACGAGTTGTCGGGAAGGACAAACGTTCACAGGTAAGTTTCCTACCCTGTAACCTAATGTAGCTTGCTTTCTCCCATCACATTGCTCTATATCGTTTGTGTTAGAAATATTACATTAATTTTGATGATTATTCACTTGTGCATATTTTCATAAATATTATAACTTGAAAAAGATTTAAAGTGTCTTATCAAGAGCGGCAGATCATTCCAGCAAAAATCAGAATATTAATCAGAACTCC
>JAMKQA010015283.1:0-11225 GCA_024699735.1 Posidonia australis
GTTAGAGGACTTTGTGTATGGAGTAGATATAACTCATTACATTACTATCTCTCGAACAAAGTGACAGTCCACCTTTATATGCTTGGTGAACTCATGGAAGGTGGGATTGTTGGTAATGTAAATGGCTACCTGATTGTCATAATACATGGGCATAGGTACATCAATAGGAAGGTCCAAGTCAGTCAAGAGGGAACGAAGCCACATCATCTTGCAAGTCGTATGAGCCATCGATTTATACTTAGATTTAGCATTCGATCTAGAGATAATTTGCTTTTTGTTGCACTATGTAACTAAGTTTCTCCTAATATAGGTACAATATTAAGACGTGGATTTCCTATCTCTTCTATCTCCTATATAGTTAGAGTCAGAGTAGGTTTCAATATATAAGTGACCATATTTCTTGTAGACTAATCTTTTTCCTGGAGTTTTCTTAATGTAAGATAACATCTATAAGACTTCGAGCCAATGCATTGTCTTTGGTCTCAGCATAAATTGGCTAAGAATCCTAACAATGTATGTAATATTTGGACGAGTGACAATAAGATAAATCAACTTCCCAATCAATAGCTTATACCTACCAACATTTTCTAACAGGGGTGAAGAACTGTCCTAGAAGTCTAAGTTCTAATCAAAGGGAGTAGTCTCTGGCTTACATTCTAAGAGATCTATTTCCTGCAGAAGAACCAATGCATATTTCCTTTGTGATAATGTCATTTTATCTCTAGTATAAGTAAACTCAATACCTAAAAAATATTTAGGTTTTCCCATGTCCTTGGTCACAAAGTACTTTTACAATTGATCCTTCGTCTTCTGAATACCTGTAGCATCATTATCTATCACCACAACATTATCCACATACACAGCTAAAAGCACACAGCCACTCTTTGTTTGTCTGTAAAACACAGAATGATCTACAACACAAGGACGAAATCTACACGTAGTAACAATACTGCTGAATTTCTAAAATTAAGCTCGTGGACTCTGTTTCATACCATAAATAGCCTTCCTGAGAAGACACATCTAATTCTTCTCTTGAGTAACATATTGAGGGAGTTGTTTCATATGTACCTATTCTGAAAGATCATCATATAGAAAGACATTCTTGACATAGAGTTTCCAAGACTTGTTGATAGTAATAGATAGAATGACCCTGATGAAATTCAATTTGGCAATCGGAAAGAATGTCTTAGAATAATCAATACCATACTCCTAAGTGAAGTTTTATGCTACTAGGCATGCTTTGTACTTGTCCACCATACCATCAAGTTTGTATTTGATAGCAAACATCTATCGACAAATTACTACATTTGTTCCGTTTAGCCTAGGAATCAATATTCATGTCCCATGAGACATAAGAATTTGTATTTCTTCATTCATAGTTGTCTTCTACTATGGTACTAAACTTGTATTGGTAGTTCTTGGGAATTAATTCAGAAGTAATAAATAAAGCAATTGTGTGGAAAGTAGGAAGAAGGCGGTCATAGCTAACAAAATGAGAAATGGAATATGTAGTGGAAACATATGTACCTTTCTGAATAATAATGGGCAAATAAAGGTCTGTTGGTGTTAGATTTGTAAATAGTGAAGAAGAAGTGGTTGTAGGGAGGCATGGCCGTTGTCGGTGTACCTGTAAAGTATTAGATACGTCTTTTCCTGTAGTATGTGCATCATTGGCATTAACATCTTCTGATTCAACAATGAAAGGTAAAGACATACTTTTAGACAACAAAGGAACACTATTAAAGAAGGCTTTGTTTTCAAAGAATGTAACATTAGCAGAAACAATGTAAATGTTTAAAAGAAACATGATGGTGCTTTCCCAGCTGATACGACTCATAATCAAAATAAGATACTGAACACTAAGGTAAGGCCTGTTGGAGTTTCTGGTGAGACAGATGACCTAATCAGGCGTGTTACAATGAAGAAGGTTCAGATATGAATGCCTAGGACGTGAGTCTTCGAGGTATATCATTACCGACTAGTAGGCACACACCATGTCCTCGTTCACGGCTCAAATCAATCATTTTTCTCATATGTAAATCTTGAAAAGTGCAGTAAGGAAAAAAGGTGACATAACAACGTAATTGTTTAGTAATGACACTAATTGATAAAAGACTAACTAGAAAATCAGACACAAAAAAGAAAATTTTCAAGAGGAAGTTGTGAATAGACTTGCATGATCCATTCACCTGAGACAAGACATGATCAACCATCGACAATTGTTACAGATTGAATATTAGAAAGTTGAGATAAACGAGTAAACAAATTTCTTATACTTGACATATGGGAGGAGGTATTGGAATCAATGATTCAAGAGGTCTCTAGAAGCAAGGTGAGCACGAGTACATGAGGAGATTGCTTGTGTAGTAGTGGCGGTGGAGTCAGTGATCTTTAGTTGTAAGAGTCGTTCATAGTCAGCCTGAGACATAGTAAAAGTCGACTCGTCACTGGTGGAAGTCACAAGTGGTGACTTTGTACTAACATGTGTTGTTGATGGTTTGCCAATTAGATCCTAACATCGGTTTACTTGGTGTCTCAGTTGTCCATAATGTGAGCATTTTAGACGTCCACCACTATCGGACCTACCACAACCACCGCCGACCACCATGTCTATGATCCCTCGTGGTGGTCATAGTTGATGATTCTGGAGTCGAGGTAGATGTCCTTGTAGAAATCCGTAACACTTTGGCAAAAGCAGTCTATAGGCTACCTAAAATTTGTCCTCGAATCTGTGAACTACGATCAGAATTCAGACTGAATAGATAGATAATCACTGCAAGTTCTTCGTGATATATTTTGATCTGACTGACATCGCTGGTAAGAGGTTGATACATCTCAAGCTTATTAAGTAAAGCATGTAGAAGAGTGAAATGTTCTTGTACAGTTTGTTCACCTTGATAGAGTGTGAACAACTACTCATATATCTCGAAAATCCGAAAGATGTTCTTGTGTCCATATGTGAGTTGACATGTGTCCCAAATCTTCTTGGCAAGTCTTAGTAACATAACATCATGTGCAACTAAAGGTTTTATACTGTTTCCAAGTCATGTCACAATGACAGCATTATCGATACATCAATCCTCATAGGTGGCATCTTTACTGTCCGGAGGTGGTTGTGTAAGGTGCTTCAATTTCCTATGTACAGTTATGAAAGTCTCGAAGTTTTGTGACCAGAGAAGATAATTTATGCCATTTAGTTTCTCAGATATTCCGTTGAGATGTGTCATCAATGACTCCTGAGATGTCATATTAAGGAGAGAAAGATAACACACAAGAAGTGAAGTGGACTGCTCACTACACGTGTGGATGGGATGTATCCACATTGAAATAGAGATGAAAGATAGAAAACGGCCAAAAAACATGGCCTAATTTTCCAGACGGCGATATAAAAGGGGTCGAATTGCCCTTACACCTGGACAGGAGAGAGAGGATAGCTTTACTAATAGCTGGACATGTGCCGGAGAGGCCTAGAAGAGTCAATAGTAGTCGGTGGTTGATCTGGGGAGGCCCGATGGCTGGCCTAGAGAGGTTGGAGAGGGAAAACGGTGGTGTTAGGCCTGGTGGAAGCTTTGGCTGGGGCTATTGGCTTGGACGGGTGCAGGAGTTGGCCGGTGGAAGGTTCAATGGTGATTGACAGGTGCAGAAATGGAGGGGGATGGTTCCTAGGGTTTTAACCCAAGTTCTGGTATCATTTTAGAGGTGGAATGATTGTGTATATTATTCAAAACTGTGTAGGTACATATATATAGGATATATTAGACATCTCAGACTAAATGGATATCCAACTACCCAATTACTCATGATACATAACCCACACATCTATATCTAGCAATAACTAAGTTCAAGAAAAACAAGGAAAAAATTGGAATATTTTCTAGAGGTATCGATCATTGTACCACTGTTCCTTTAGGACAATAGACCTGACAATTGTAAGATTTTCCTATTGCTCCTATCAAGCCAAGCATCAGCCTTGTGCATGTATCCTAACTCCTTCCATTAATTTTGGAATGAAATCAAAAATGAAGTGACTTCTTCCTTTGCTCTACATAAGAGATTCAAACTCATATTACGAAAAGTTGGCATTTTGCATCCTGGGCCTGGTCCCGCATTGGGTCTCCCACAGCTTGGCAAAATGGTGAATTCAAAGCATTAAAAAGAATGCTTGCATTATTGAACCACCTCGCAATAGCCAAATCAGCATCTGATTTTGTTCTTTTTCCATTGAGTACATACTTGATTGACGGTTGAGCATCTTGTGTTGTACGTGGTGCAAAATAGGAAGCAACTTTTTCTGTTCCCTTTCCATAATTTGACTTCTATCCCTTTGATGGTGTCTTGATCTTGTCCCTCCACCTTAAATTGCTTCAACACCTTTACTTTTCTCACCCAGAACTTGACAATTAATTACCAACAAGTATTTCATCTCCATTCTCATCATTGATGGGTATTTGTGGCTCAGACCTCTTCTCATCTATTGCATTCTAGTTTTCAAGCATTTCATATCTGATATCATGTGGAACTTTCTTACATGCTGTAATATTTGCTTTCACATCTGTCATGTTTTTTCATTGTATTAATCCCTGCTCCTGCAGTTTGTTTATGGCAATAAATGCATTTCAATTACTTGCTGGTAACTGCATCAGTCTCAATAGTAATATGATCCCAAGCAATATCACCTTTCCTCCTTTTATAATGTGCAATCGATGACTTATGACTTATCAGATGATGATGCCATACATGATCTGTAAAGTGTAAACAAACTCGGTGTTGTTGTTAGCAAGCGATAAGTGGTGGATGCAAGTCAGAAGTTTAAAAGAATCAAAACAATATAAATTGATAAATTAAGTAATTAACAAAAATAGGAAAAGAAAATGAAGGAGATATGTCATAAGTGGTTGTACTGTTGTCGTTTGATACTTTGGTGATGGCCATTTGTTGGTGGGGTAGTTGTCGATGGTGGTTAGTAATGTGCTGGTGAGGTTTCCTATGGTGGTGTGGGTGGTCATGTGGTGGTGTTGTGGTTGTCGGCAAGGTACCAAGTGTTGACATGTGTTGGTGAAATTTTGTTGATGGCTTTTCAAGTTATTGACACCACAATACAAAAATGACATGGTAATTTTGTAAAGAAAGGCCATTTTTTTTACTACATTTCCACTGATTCAACACAGATATGTCGATATTTCGCTGACACATGTTTTTTTTCAAACTTGTCGAAGTCTTGATACGAAATGGACATTTAAAACTATGGTTATTGGTGGTGATGGGGTGGTTTGATGGTGGTGGGATGGTCATCGGTTGTGGGATGGTCATCGGTTGTGGTGGGGTGGCTTGAAGAAGAAATAAGAAAAAAGGTTGACTGAAGAAGAAAAGAAGATGAAGCAAGAAGATCCCTTCTCCAGCCACCACCTCTTGCCGCCATCACCTTCTTCGGCCACCTCTCGCCGCCATCAACTCTTCTTCAGCAGCCGTTGCCGTTGCTTTCTCTATTCTCCTCCTCTCAAACACTCAAATACCAACATTTAGGGCACAAGTAGTGGGGTGGTTTATTGCATTTTTTCTTTAATTTGGAATTCAACATCCAAACTGGTTACTGGTGGTTTTGCGGTTGGATCGGCTGGTCTGTTGGTCTAGGCAGCTGAACCAAGAAAACAGATCAACTAGGGGTACCAGGACCAGTAGCTCACAGGAGCGATCCAATCGGTCTGATCTGGTCTGGATAACATTATGAATTAGTCAAATGATACTACAACAATGGGCTTACCATAACACAACATGCCTTCACAAACATAATGAAGCTGTCGAAGAGAGTTAAGATAGTAGAAAACAATGCTTAGCATTAGACCAGAGTTTTGTATGTAGTGCAAGACAGGTGATTATCTTGTTGAAGAAAATATCAGCGGTTGTGTTTTTGTAAGGTCATTTTTTCCTTGGAATATCATGAATCCATGGTTTCATTTCACAAAGATACATAATGTAGAAGGAAGAAGAAGGAAGTTTACATTAATAGTATTGATGATAGAATTAGAGAGTAAGACAAGAGATGGGAGAAATCTCAGTCCAAGAGTGTATTTAATTCTTTGTTGTTAATTGCTTTTTAAGTGTTTATACATGGATGTATATCCATAGTTAGGGATCTTGCCCCTCGGCACACGTTATACTATTCATCGATTTTGGGTTGAAATGTTGGTTTGAGCTGTTGAAGAGTTTAGTCAGCTGTTGAGTAGGTTCGCAAGGGTAGATGGCTGTCGTGTAGGTCTGCAAGGGTCTACGATCAGGGAGAAGGAAGCAACTAGAGAATGCCCAATTGCTTGGCTAAGGAAGCTCCGATGCTTAAGTTAGAAAGGAGGAAGTTTAGGTTTTTGTAGGTTGAAGTGAAGAGTAAGAACTTAGAAATGAACAACATTTTTTCGTGCCCAACATGTGATATTTATACTTATAGGTGGGAGCTTTGGCAGGAGATCTTCATGTATTGGAGTGTAACATCTGTGATTTCTGTTCTACGCTTTTGATCTGTGTTTTGTTGGCCTGTTTGATTAGTACGTTTTGTGGGCATGTTGGTTTTGCACATGTGAATATTAGGGTAAACTAATGTGTGTTATTGATTAATGAGAAGAGTACACATATATATAAGATTTACTAGATGCTCAACATAAATGGATAACTAATAACTCAATAAGTAAACCAATAAGACTCTAATGCTAAACTCTAACACACTCTCTCTAGCCATATTAATCATGTTCAGCTTGGTACAAAGAGTCTAAAAAATCTCAACACCCAAGCCTTTAGTGAAAATGCTTGTTGGTTGTTTTAACGATTGAATGTAGGGTGTAGAAATAATTTCTTTCATTAGCATATCCTGTATATAATGGTGATCTACCTTGATATGCTTTGTACTCTCATAGAAGGTAGGATTATTAACAATGAAGATGGTAACTTGGTTATCACAATGCATAGTCATAGGAGTTTTCACAGAGAAATCAAGTTCCACCATCTCACATGCATGATTCTAAATGTCGATTTTGTGTCGGACTTCGATAAGTTGAAAAACAAACACATGTCAGGAAAATATCGGTATGTAGGAATCGTGTCGGTGGAAACATATAGTAAAAAATATAAATATTTGTTCAGAAAACTTCCATTTCGATATTGTATTGGAGTAATGTTGGTAAATTGAAAATAAGACACATGTCGGTAAAATTTCGACGACACGTGTAGACATTTGGTACTATGCTTACATGTAGTTTGGGCTATGGATTTGTACTCTACTTCAGTATTGGATCTAGATATAATATTTTGTTTCTTGCTTTACCAAGTAATTAAGTTGCTCCCAACATACGTATAGAAGCTCGAAGTGGACTTTTTGTCTCTTCTATCTCTTGCATATCTAGAGTCTGAATAGGCATCGGTCTTATAGTGTATATTCTTCTTGTAGACATGACCTTTACCTAAGGCACACCTGATGTAAGTTAGCATACATAAGGTTCTATTTCAGTGGATCATCCTGGATTCATGCATAAACTGATTGAGAAGACTAATTGCAAAGGTAATATTAAGATGGATAATAGTCAAGTATATCAGTTTCCCAATCAAATGTCTGTACTGTCTAGGTTTCTCAAGTAGATATGAAGAACTGTCTCAAAACATGGGACTCTACTTTATAGGGGTACTCTCAGTCTTGCAGTCAAAGAGTCTTGTCTCTTGAATGTCTAATGCATACTTTATTCGAGATAGTATCATCCTTCCCTTGGCATACGTAAACTCAATGCTTAGAAAAAATTGTGGTTTGTCTGTATCATTAGTGGCAAAATGTATTGTGAGGTACTTTTTTTCACTAATGGCTACAAAGTCACTACCCATCAGTATAACATCTGACAGAGCACTTTACCTCATCAAGTTCTCCCGATAGAACACCAGTACTGCCACTAGATGTGCTCCCTAATGGTCTCAAACCACTGCCCTTGGGTATAAATATAACACCTTGCACGCTATTATGGGGTTTGAACTCTCATTCATTCACTCTCCTTTCAAAAAACCTGATGCTTCCCTTGCTGACTTAAGCATCGGAGTGTCTCTGGTCGACTCTTGCTCGATCAAGGACCTATGACTGTTTTCTGTGTCTACAAACCCCCCATAAGCTTGCCTAGCAGCTCCTAGCCAATATTGACTCTGGACTGGCAAGCTGTCAACCAAGCGAGTCAAGAGAAAGAGGGGCCGGGATCAACCCTAAAACAGGAGATTGCTTTGTATGGGTGATCGGTTGGATCTCTTGTTGATGTTCTGTGTTGGGTGCTCGGTCAGCTTTGGAGTTTGCTTGAAATGAACCCATGTTCATACATGTGGTTACCTTGTGGCGTTTGTTGATCTTAGCCTATTAGGATGCAATGTGCAAAATCACTAGGATTACAATTGTAATATACCACAAATGCTAAATATATGGATGTTTTTCAAATCATTACGTTTTTACCTTATAGGTTCTGAAATCTGGATTTATACCATATGTGAATACAGTAGATGAGGAGTTGTCCCGAATGTATCGTTTAGAGTACACAATTCTCAACAAACAAAATAACTATAAAAGATCTCATTTCTTATGACCCTCCTCACACTTGCATTGGATCAGAAGCTGATAGATGTATTACAAGACATCAATTTTGCATTTTTCCACAGGTATGGTGCTTCATTGGTAGAACAATGCATTGCCAAAGCAGGAAACAATGTAGGCAAAGTAGCCTTTGGGACATGCTCTTATATAAAGAAGACTAGTGCATGAGGCTCCCATCTATATTACAAGGGCATTAGGTTAAAATAAAAAACCAAATCTAGTGTGAAAACATGGTGTAGTCAGCCTGATGCTTTATGCCTTTTGAATTCAGTTATTTGAGTTTATGATGGTGATGATCAGTGGCAAGATATGTACCTATGATGGTCTTTTCGTGTGCTTATTTTTTTTCCTTCTTTCTCTATTGCTTTTTTTGGAATTCAAATTTTTTTTTGTCAATTTTGTATTGTATGTGTGAGAATTAGTTATGTGGTTTTATAGTAGATGGGTTATTGGATATCCATTTATCCTAATAGGGTATCTGATATACCTATATATATGTGTAACTACTCATTATCAATAACATAGATCTTTTTTATCCCTAATCTAACATGGTACAAGAGTTGAGGATAAAAATATAGTTTTCTCCCTCGCTTCCACCCGCCGTCGACCTCCTCTCCTGCCCTACGCGCTGCAGGCCTGATTAGCCCCTCCGGCTAGCACCGGCGCACCCAGTCAGACTTTTACTGGCTCTCTAGGTCGCTGGCCACCTGCCGTTCAGCTCTCCTAACCTCTCGTCGGCCTTTCCACAGCCTGCAGGCCTCTCGTTGGCTCTTCCCTGCCCTTTCCGTCGGTAGTTAGGGGCTCTTCGATGCATGTTAGGCTGCCGGTGAGTCCCTTCGTCCTTCCTTGTCCATCATAGGAGCAGCCTAGCCACTCCCATCAGGCAGTCCAGCCCATTAGGCCGTGTTATAAGCCTCTCCCTCGTCTCAAAATCTCTGGTGTGTGTGGATACGTCAAATCCAAACGTGGTGAGCAGTCTAGTACACGTATTTGGTTGCTTTTCAGTTTATATATTAGTGTTATTCGTAAATTTTAGTTCAGTATGACTTCCTGTGATTTATTAGTAAAGTATATAAGTGGTACATCGGAGAAACTTTTTAACTCAAAACCATTTCTTATGGTTACAAAGTTTCGAAATCTTTATTTTGGTACACAGGAAACTGAAACACCTCACCTATCCATCTTCTAATGTAAAATCTAACACATGAGGATTAGTTAGTCGATGATGCAACGATTATCACATGGATGTCAAACAGTATAGAGTCTTCAGTTGCAAGAGGGGTTATGTTGCTGAGATCAGCAAAGAAGATATGAAACACCCTTCGTCTGACAAATGGTTATGAGAAGAATATATCTTGAGTCTGTGAGATATATGAGTAGCTCTTCACTTTACGACAAGGCGATAGATCAATTTAGGAGTATTTCACAACTCTTCGTGCCTTATTTAATGAGTTATACATGTCTCAGTCCTTCACAGTCGATATTACTGGATTATGTTAGTATCAGGAGTTGACAGTTGCGGTTTATCTCTCCAGCCTGAATTCAGACATTAGCTCTCAGACCAGGGATCAGGTCTTGGGGGCAGACAGTGTTTCAGATCTTTAGACCACCTTCGTCACGGTTCTTTGAGTATCTACAGTTGTAATTCCTATAGTGAGTCGTTAGTCATGGCAGCCACTCGAGGTCGAGGTCGTGTGGTTCTCGTGGTTGAGGAAAGATTAGTGGAAGTCCACGGTGTGCACACTATGGTCGATTGAGACACAACATAGACAAATGTTGGGATATTATTGATAGGCTACAGATGGCGAATGTCACCACAGAGCCTCACACTGCTACAACTACTATTGAGGAGTAGACTTTAACAGTTTCTCAGACAGACAATGAGAGGCTGCAGTAGTTAAAGGTCACGGATTCTGTAGCCACGGCTACTTAGGCTAGTTCTTCAAGTGCTAGTGCCTTCCTTGTCTCCAGGAATCTTTCATGGATTATTGATTCTAGTGTCTCCTCACATATGTCAAGTACACGAAGCTTGTTTACCCATTTATCTTAGTTGTCTGATTGTCGGTCTGTGGCAATTGTCAATGGTCAAACGTGTCTTGTCTCTGGTGAATGGGTTGTTCAAGTCTCTTTACAATTGTCACTTGATAAAGTTCTATTTGTTTCTGATTTTCTTATAAATTTGTTGTCTATTAGTGTCATTACCAAACAATTACATTGTTGCATCCATGGAACTAAATGTCGGACAATGTCGGCGAAATTTCGCCGACACGTGTCGGAAACTGTAGGTAGGGAAACGATATTGCAGTGTATGTCGCGACTTACCTGATGTCGGACGACATGTCGGTGGGTGTCGGTGGACTTCGGTGGATGTTGGTGATTTTTTACTCATGTCGGTGATTTCGGTGGACAACGGGCTGGATATCCTTTCCCTGCAAGTCGACAAAACGCCCACCCGTGAGGACACCCGTGCTCCAGCCTGCTCCAACCACGGGCTCTTTAAAATCAGCAGCCTCCAGCCTGCTCCGCAGACCGCAAGTTGCCCCGAGCCCTTCCTCCCCCAACCTTCGTCCCCAGCGTTGAGGTCCCCAGCCCGACGTCCCCAGCCTGTCGTCCGCAAGTTGCC
>JAMKQA010015284.1:0-16933 GCA_024699735.1 Posidonia australis
CCTAACACCTTCCCCGTGCGTAATAGGAATCCTTACCCATCCTCTGGTTAGTAGACATCTGGCCTTCACATTTGCATCTCATGCATTCAATCCTTTGTAGTTTGTTTGTGGTTTTCCTCATCTTTCCCTTAAAAGACTAGGTGGCGACTCCTTTTCTTTTTCGTTTCATCCTATCTTGCGCCTTCGCTATCTTGGCATGGTTGTGATCTCCTCCCTCGGATCCCTGGGCCGGCATGGTCACACATGGATACCGTGGTTGGGAACCTAGGTGAAAGAGAATGGATTCCTCAAAGAGACTGGTGTTAGTTGGGCCGGGAAAGATGACCTGAGTGCTCAAACACTAATGCAGCGTTGGAAGAATGCTTCTCCATGCAATGAGAAAAGAAAAAGAGAAAAGAATAGAGAGGCCTGTTGGTCGGGACGGTGGTATGCCCCCACAGGGACTTTCACCGTGGTAGTGTAAGAGGTTGAGGTTGGTGCCTCTCCCTTCGTTTGTGGCCAGCAATACAAGAGAAACAGGATTTTGCGAGGACACTTTTTCTCTCTAAGTCCTCGTTGATTCCTCGCTAAGTCCTTGTTACAAACTTTAACGAGGACTTAGCGAGGATTAATTATCCTTAGAGCTAAATAACTCATTAAATCATTACTGCGAGGACATATCCTCGCAATGTGCTCGTCTCATTACGAGGAAATCTTTCCTCGTAATGTCTTCGCTATGTCCTCGGCAAATGCTCACTAAATATCATGAGATTGTATCGTCGTTGCAGTTTTAGCGACAAAATTGTGAGGATATAGCGAGGACATGGTCAAGAAATACCCTCACAATTGACTCGCTAAGTGCTCGTTAAATAAAACAAAAGCCATTATTTTTGCGAGGACATAGTGAGGAAATGTCCTCGCTAATACTGGGCGGTAAAAAAACAACAATACATTGCAAAATTGAACCTGCTAAAATTTAGATTCATATACCTGGTAAAATGACATTTAAATACATTCGCAAGTATATTAAATTACATATATACAGATTTTATATAAAAAAGTTTCAATTGATCATACAACATAAGATTTTACACATCCAAAATTTTTACAAAAGAGTAGCTAATACAGCATTGAAATATCTTAATACAAGTCAATAGATATAATATAAGTCAAAACGATATATTACATATCACATTCTTCGGGAACCAACTTGTTTTCCTTTACCTTTTGAGGATGATGCATGGATGGAGCGACGATGACGTGTATACTCCTCGTAATCCTCCTTATCATCACTTGCCAAATCAACTTATTGCTTGTCTGTATATCTTCTGATTATAAAAAACAAACTTAAAATATATTATAATGAACAATGATTAAATTATAATATTGAATTCAACATGACAATTTATATATATCAAAATTTTTAAAAGTAAATCAATTTTACCTTACAAGTTGATCCTCCAAAGTATGTATTTCATCTCTTTTTTCATTCCTTACTTCAGTCTTTACTTCATTCCTTATTTCATTTATTATTTCTGAGCGTACGTCGGCTCTGAAATCCTCTAATGTAGTTGCCATCTGTGACAACAAAGAACTGAAGTACTCCGAATCAAATGAAGCATAAGCCTGAGGTGTAGGATGATACTGTCCAGTAGAAGCCGCAGAAGAACCAATAGTCATATCTTTTGAGTAGTATGGATCCAAATCACCCAAGCCTTGCTTTCTTGATGAACTACCCACATTCCTTTCCTTTGAAACTTGCTTCCAAAGTTTCTTGTCAAAGGGTAGGTGTTCATCGACATTATCGTCTCCATATTTTTCTTGATACAAGAAGGTGTACCTATCCTGTATAAATAAACACAAGAAGTTAGTTAAAGATAATATAAAATATAAGTGTATATTATTAAAATAACTTTAATCATAACCATTATTACTTACAAGTATATCCTTCGCACTCTGGGTTGACCAAATATGCTCTGACCCACTAGTGTGGGATGCAGTCCACCACTCTATCACTGTAGGTTCCCTACATAGTTTAGTGGCATGTAACAATTAAGACACAAACTTTATTAATTTATTCAAATATGTTTTTCTCAACATATCATTTGATCTCTTGAACATGTGTTCTGTCCATCTAATTTGGTTTCTCATCTATAGGTTTCATATATCGATGTGAAAGTTGCTTTAACTCATATTTTGTCGACTTTTGTGACACTTGGTTCTAATCAAAATCTGAATGTGATGAGTGGTTATTCATTTTATTACAACCAATTCTAAACTACAACAAAGCTAAAGCAGAGTCATTTTATGGAACCACATGCATGTTCATGCAGGTTAAACTAAGAAAACAGGATGACGTAACAATGCAGAACAGTAGGATAGTCTAATTTAAGACTTGAAGGTTAATGACTGCTATAAATTTATCAAACGAAGTCTCATGAGTTGCATGAATGAGACTCATTTTTCTTTTACTTTCAATCCTTTTATAGCTACATTAAATTATAAGGTATGTTGATGTAAAGATTAGGCAATATGCATACTGATGTAGTCTTTCTTTTTTTATTGTCTTCTTAGATGAGTAACTGGAAGACCAGAACTGCTTTGATCAAAATGATTAAGAATAAGGGGAAATTGACATTAGATTATATTTGTGCTAATTCAGGGACAGTGCCCTTGAACACACAGCTTCATATTCTTGTAAGCAACATTTTGTGCCAGTGCCCTTGAACTATCTTGATAATGTAAAGACACATCTATTTCAGCCCTTTTTATCTATTGCTTGCAGAATTTGTAGCACAGATAAATAGAAGTACATAACATCTATGTATTACTGTGACATAATTGGACATCTACAATCCCATACAAACATTTATCCTTGTTCATTTCAATTTTTTTGTTGCATTCACCAAAGTTGTGAAACTGAAAAATATATGGTCACTGCATATTAATATATTATACATAATGTTATCTATATTTACATGCTTTATGTTACATATTAATGTTCCAACACTTCTATGCAGAGGCAGACCTATTCATTCAATCAATAAGTCATATCCTCCTAAGTTGGCCTTCCCACTCTATCTATTCGGGAATAAGTGATCATATTTCATATAGAGCTACACAAGGTAATGCAATGCTTCTGTTTTTCAGTTGTTATTAGTCCTATATAGGCAAGAATGCAGAATCAGAATCTGTCAAGAATGGAAAAAAAGTACAGAACAAAAACAAGAACAAAAAGATAAAACAAATTTTGCTATAGATATGAGCCTTGTAAGCCGTGGAACTGTCTAATGCATTTGCATCTATGAAACAATACACTATGAGATGTTCCAACGAGTCAAAGAAGATAGGCAGAAATATATTCTCAAGATTACATAATATGAGAACAATATTTCCCTCTAAAATCTCCATATTTTTTACAGATAATTTGGAGAAGCAAATGGCTTTGAAGAATTTACTTAAATCTGTAAGTACATCTACAATAGACTTAGGCAACAAACCTCTAAATTAATAGAGAAGTAATCTCTCCATAATCACGTGACAATCATTGCTTTTCATTCTCTTGAAAGTATATTTCTTGAGATCTACAATTTTTAATATATTTGATGCATATCCATATGGAAATTTCAAGTTGCTGACTCACTCACACATTGCCTTTATCTGATTCTTATCGAGTGTGTACTTTTCCTTTGCTATTTTAGTTTTTCCATTAGCATGTTTTATCATGTGCAAGTCTTTACGACAATAAACCAACTTCAAATCTCTACGTGTAGTCTTTATGTCCTTTGTCTTGTCCTTAACATCTATTACTGTGTAGAACACATTGTCAAATACATTCTTTTTGATATGCATGACATCTAAATTATGCCTAATTAAGAGTTTAAACCAATATGCTAACTCCTAGAATATACTGATTTTCGTCCAATTATGAGTGTTCCCAAATCCTTCTAATATTTGTAGACCAACATCATGGCCAAAAATGATCTGTTCAAAGTTTAAAAGTCGATTAAAAACTTGCTCTCCCGTCAACTTGAGGGGTGAGTTAGAATGTTCGATTTTATTCTTCTTAAAAGTTTGTTTCTGTCGTCGATATATATGGTCCATGGGCAAGAATTAACGATGACAGTCAAAGAAACATGGCTTTCGACCATATTGAAGCTGAAATGACTTTGTGTGTTTCATACAATGAGGACAACTCATCTTTCCATGTGTGTTCCAACCAGATAATATTCCATATGTAAAGAAATCACTTATAGTCTAAAGCAAAGCAACTTTCATGTTAAAAGTTTGTCGCTTGCTTGCATTATATGTCTCAAACTCAGTGTCCCAAAGCATCTTCAACTCATCTACAAGAGGCCTCAAGTACACGTTAATGTGTTTTCCAAGATGACTTGGACCAGGAATAAGCAAAGACAAAAACATGTACGACCTCTTATTACACATAGAAGGAGGTAGATTGTATGGTGTGATCATAACAGACCAACAAGAGTAATCTTTTCCTCTACCAAGTAGATTGAATCCATCACTAGAAAGACCAACAACGACATTACGGTTTTCAGAAGCAAATGATGGAAAAGACTCATTCAGGATTTGCCAACACCTGGTGTCAGAAGGATGCTCCATATCAGAGTTTTATGTATGATTTGCCTGCCATGCCATATCTTTTGTAGTCTTTCTGTAATAGTACAATCTCTTTAGTCTCAGTGCTAGAGGGAAATAACGAAGCACCTTCTGAGGTACACGTGTCTTTGAGTCACTTTTGTAACGAGGCTCGTGACATACTAGATACTCTAATTTATCTTTGTGTTCTTTGTAGTACAAGATATGATGTTTTGAGCAAGCATCAATCTTCACCTTTGTAAATCCCATTTTTCTCATCATTTTCTTTATCTCATAGTAGTTCATTGGCAATTCATGATTCTCTAGTAAAATTTTCTTGATTTTACCTATCATAGCATCAAAACAACTATCTGTCATGTTGTAGTCAATCTTCAATGCCAATAACTCAGACACTGTCGATAACTTTGTGTAATTCTTGTAATATGGCCATAATGGCTCATTCGCCTTTCTTAACAAATCATAAAACTTTTGAGATTCACCATGTGGTTCTTCATCAGTAGACACATCAAAATCGGGACCTGCCACGTCCATCACCATGTCCACAATGGGATCCGTACTAACAGGAGAAACTTTCCCATAACTTTGAAAGCCCTCCCCATGTTTAAATCAACACCTGTAGTTTTCCACAAATCCTTTCTTACATAAATGTATTTCATCATCCTTTCTCGATTGTTTTTTCAATAGTGCACATTTTTTAAAAGGACATATAATCCTTCCATCCCTTTCCACAATATCTGAACCTTTATTATATGCAAATTCCACAAACTCCTAAACCCTATTTAAAAAATTCATACACACTTTTCCATCCACGACTCGTGTATACATGTAATCACGATGAGAAGACATTTCTTTCTATAAAAGAAAGAAATGATAAGAAACTTATGTAGTTGAACTTCTTCAACTTTCAAAGTCAAGAAACAATTAAAATAGTCATAACAATGATAGAGTTTCTTGAATTAAGTCTAAATATTCAGTAAACTAAGGATAAGGAGTTTCTTAACAACTAAATATGTTTCTAAAAAGATGGAGTAAAATATAAATAACCATTCCAATTTATGTTTATTTTGTTTACTAAATATGTTTCCTCTTATGGCAGTTCCATATTGGAGCTGTATTGACATTACATCAGAGATTAAAAAAGAAGTTGAAATGCTTTTCCAATGAGAAGAAGATGTTAAGATTACAAATGTATAGGCAAAACTAAAGAAAAATAGGTCATAATTCCAGTTCACGGTAAAATGGATAATAAGTAAGCAATAAAATTAAGCGATGCTTAAACATGAAGATACTTGAAAAAGAATGTGACTGCGAATAAAATTACTTGAAATAAAAAGACTGTGACTTACTTGAAATAAGTAAGCAATAAAATTAAGCGATGTCTTTTTACCACTTGTAGTTACTACTCAACCATGATTACATTTAGAAATGATGAATTGACTTACAGTCAACTAACGAATAAATAAGTGTTTTGAACCTTTTTTTTTTAAACATAGGGGTGATTTGTAATAAAATGGAAATAGGACATATATAAGAATTACTCTTGATTTTTATTCCCACCTTGACTATGGAAACATGCTCATGAAGCTTGGGGTCTATAAATATAAGCTGATTATGATTTGCACGAAAGATAATTAAAATCAGAAGTTGACTTCAAAGTAAAACAAAAAACAGAGATAAAAATATGACCTTGATCCATGGAACATTGAAGCAACAAAATAGCAACAAAGAGAATAACAGGACATATGTCACATGTTATACCTCACACGGCCACTCTAGTTCTTGCTCCCTACCTCACTTTCACTCTTATAGTAGGGGTATGTATGGTTAGTTACACAGGTTAAGAATTCTCCATCTAACCAGTTACATAACTTACATGTTTTTGGTAAAGAGTGTATATATCTACTTTATGGAAGCGGTGTAGCAATCAAGACCAATTGCACATGACTCTTGAAAGCTAATATGAACATGTTTCTTGCTAAACTCTTGAAAGCCAGTGTTCAGACATGTTCAATATTAGGTATTTCTAAAGTACCTTTATTATTTATTTTGTGTGTCAGATTCAACAGTGTTTTCAGTGTGAATCAGAAATAAAAGAGCTAATTTTGTTCCTCTGATTTTAATTCAAGATTTTTTGTCTTGTGCTTAGGTTTTTGACAACTATTTTAGTTTCATTTGCATGTCTCCCATTTTCCTTTTCATCTTGATTCACATAATTGACATGTCTTGATTTTGTTGCAATTCTCTTATTATTTTCTTGTTACTTTTTTTATCTCATAAATTTTCTTCTTCTTGTAGGTCATCCCTCTCTAACTAGAGTAGAAGGTATTCAGGAATCTACCTCTCATTACCTTTGGCTAGTTTATGTAAGTCTCTTTTTCGGAAAAAGCTGATCGCTTAGATTTTGTTTCCAGATATGTTGTGTGCTACTTGGGAAACTGTACCATGTATGCTAGGTAGCTACTCAATTATTTTAGCATGTAAGTAATTTGTGCTACTAATGGTTAGCTAAGTATTGATTTGATGTTTTCTGTAGTTTTTTTTTCCTTTTTCTTATTCTCTTCTTATATAGGTTTTTTGACGGCAAAATACCTCTTCTAGGACAACATCTTCATACTCTTGATTTTTTTTGGCATATGGTATCATCAAACATTTGATAGAAGATTGGGAACACTGAAAATAATATTTCCTATTTTATTTATCAAAAGATTTTCTTGTTCATATTCCATCAAGCCAGGTTATCAAGGCACCAAAGCGTCCATGTGATGAGCTAGGGTGACTAGACAACACCTAGGTGCCATTAATATTTTTTTAAAGAAAATTTTCAGATTTTCCCCTTACATATTACATTATTAAATGCAATGATATATACATTCTAAACACAATTAAACACTAAGACATTGAAATATACGAAAACTAGCAAGGTTTAAATAAATATCGAACAGGCATCCAAAGAAATTATAATGCCTTGGTGCCTCGACACCGCCTAGGTGGGTGCCTTGATAAGTATGCCATCAAGCTTGTAATTTACTACATGTCTATAACATCACTCATGTTTCTGAGTTCTGACTGAATCAACCCCTTGCTTTCAATGAACATTGTTGCTGGGCCTTTTAGCATTCACTCTGTTATTATCTATTATGATCTGAATCTTATGTGAATAGTCTTCAATAATAGCCTTAATTTTAGTTCCCTATTTTTCTCATAAAATCCCTATTCCATCAAACTCAATATTCTTTTTGTATGGCTTTAGCGTTACACATGTTTCTCCTAAATGGGATCAACCTATTCTTGGTTTCTAAACTATCATGTCTAGGCCTTTTAGAGTTCATTCTGATTTACCTTTTTTGGTCCAAATTTTTTTCTGAATTAAATTCTAAATACAACCTTAAAAAAGTGCCAATATTTTCTTTTGACTTTGGCTAACCTCTTTTTTTATTTGTAACCTACTTTTGTTTGGTGATTTAAAATGCTGTGTTGGCACTTATACTACTACCTTCATGCATATTCACTTGTTATTTTTTATGTCTTGTTGGGAAATATCCAAGCCTGTTCTCATATATGAGATATATCATGTATCTGAATTTGTGGCTTCCACAAATAATATTATATGTGCTTGGCCTTTTTGTTATAACACGTTATGGAATTTCTCTCTTGATGGTTTCTCCAGCAAAAATAATCTTACAATCATCTTACATTTTGGCTTCATAGAACAAATGAGTCTTTTTTCAGTCGCTGCTAAATTGAGGTCTTCCTCTTTTTTTTTTTTGGAATATAAAATAGACTAGGAATGGTAGATTCTACATGAAAAATATTGTTCTATTCACTGTCTATGTTGCCATTTGTATTTTCTTATAGAAATATTACTCTGGTATGTAAACTATATCAACGATGCAACTTGGAAGCACATTTAATAATTTGGGTTGTCAAATGAGTTTTGTACTAGGTCTTTTACCTAGAGAGTTGGGGACTGTTACAATGCTTGTAAACAAGATAATCAAACAAACAAAAAAATAGGCATCAAAAACTATTAAAAAAAAACAACCAGAGCATCAAAGATACACTATCAACAACTAGGAAAAGGAAAGATCAAACATTTCTTAAGAAAATCCATCAAACTCACGACGACGAGCAAGGAGGTGAACGAGAGGCGGAGTACGGACAACTAGCGGAGTAGCACGGAAGGCACAATACGCACACAGGGCATGGAGGAGGAGGTAGAGGCAGGAAGCAGGAGGAGGAAGTGAAGAGGCTAAAGGAGGCGGGCAGGGAGCGAAGGAGGAGCAGGTAGAGCACGTACGACTGGCGAAGTTGATGGAAGGCATAGGAGGCACACAGGGCACGAAGGGCACAGAGGAGGAGGCGAGGGCTGTAGCAGGAGGCAGACGCAGGAGGAGGAAGTGAAGAGGCTAGAGGAGGAGGCAGAGACCGAAGGAGGAGGATCTACGGGTGGAAGAAGAGTTGTAGGCCGGAGGGAAGAGAAATATGGGAGGAAGAGGCGTAAGGAAGGCGTATCAAGGAATAAGGGAAGAAGAGGGAGAAAAGGTGTCGGATGAAATTTTAGGGTACTATTGCGAGGACATATAGTGTGGACATGTCCTTGCTAAGTCCTCGCTAAATAAGACTAATTATTTTTAGAAATTTTAGCCAGGACTTTGCAAGGAAATATCGTCGCTGATTTCCTCGGTAATATATTGCGAGGTCATGTGCTCGCAATAAGTCCTCGCAAAATCTAATTTTTCTAGTCGTACAGGTCACCCTTGATCAAGGTAGCACAAAGAAAGATTTTCAGATTAGAGACTGTATGATAGTTTTCAACTACAATTGAGCTGAGTTTTGGCTTCTGAGTTTTAGCCAGATTCTAGCTGAGATGAGCATAGTGTTTTAGGGCTAGTTCAAGCCAAAGAATCATGTTTTTAGCCAGGATTTGAGTTTTGAGAATTTGAGATTTGTGCTGGAGGTTAGTCCAGAGTTGTTTCCAGAGAAGCATTAGATTAAAGCATGAGTTTTAAAAACAGAAAGAGAAAGTTTTTGAGAAAAGCATAAAGATTTCTTGAGAAATTCATGATAGGGCTTTTGTTTCCCAGAATACGAGTTTTGTTGAGAATTTCCAGAAAAAGTTTTAAATGAATTTTATTCAGGTTTAGAGAATTTAACAAATAACCTAGTAGATATTTTTAGCTATAATGTAGTGTATTTTGTGGATGCGAATTGGGTGACTTAGAAGTCACTCACGCGTGTTTTATAATGTTTTGTTTTCAAGTACTTAGTTGGTGTGCAGTCGAGCCAAATGTATGTAGGCGGGAGCCACTAGCTGCACATAAGTTTAGGAAGTTAGTTGCTTAGTTTTCTTTTTAGTCCAGTTAGTTTCCTAGTTAGCATTGTAGTTTCCGTAACATTGGTTTCGTAGGCATTATAGAGTGGTATCAGAGCCTACGTTGTACCATGTGCATCGACTTAGTGGTTCCGTAGGACTATACAAGAAGAGTATTGCACCTGACTTTTGTGTTTTTCTTGATGGTAGTAAGATGCCAAGAGGCCGAGGATGAGGCATAAATTCAACATCAGGGTTTGGCGTAAAATAAGGTGGAAGTACCTAGAGGGACATGAGACAGGAAACTAGCAAGATGATGCGTGGATTTGTTCAGTCCCTTAATGGTGGCCACAACGAAGAGGCCAAAGGTGATTTGTGGATCACATAGTTCCACCGGCTGAGCGCGGCTACCCTGGACGGCCATGGTAAGCCAGAGGAATGTGAGTCTTGGCTTTTGGAGGTAGAAAAGATCCTAGAAGGCATGGAGTGCCCAGTGGATAATTGGGTTCGACTAGCTACCTTCCAACTCAAGGGTGATGTTGATTAATGGTGGAGGGCTACACGTCGCACTAATTTCCCCAACCAAGATTTACTGATGATTTCATGGGAGGAGTTCCAAGACGTGTTCTATGAGAGGTTCTTCCTAGAGCACGAGAGAGATAAGTTAGACAGGGACCCTTATAACAACAGTTACCATGCTAGCATTGGAATGGCTTCTTATGAGGCATTATATGAAAGAGCCTGCAGGACCCCCACCTATTGGAACGAGGTAGGTGAGAGGCAGCTTGTTGGCTCTGAGATTGTACAACAGTATGAGGGTTAGGTGGACCTGATTAGGATGAAGCTACTCCAACATTGAGCCGATAGAAGAGCTATGTAGATAGGAGGCGAAAATCCTTGGAATTCGAAGTATGTGGCTTCATTTTCTTGAAGGTGTCACCAGTCAAGGGAGTAGCGCGGTTCGGGAAATAAGGCTAGCTAAGTCCCTACTCCATTGGACCGTATCAGATTATCAAGAGGGTTGGTGAGATGGCATATAAGTTAGATCTACCTCTAGAGTTTGCTAGTGTGCATAACATCTTCCATGTGTCTATGCTGAGGAGGTGTTTGCTGACACGTCTTCAGTGATACAGGTGTAGCCAAAGGAGCTCTAGGAGGACTTGTCTATGATAGAGGATGCAATACAGATACTAGACAGGAAAGAGCAAGTCCTTAGGAACAAGGTCATTCCTCTAATGTTGGTTCAATGGTAGCACCATGGCACAGAGGAGGCTACCTAGGAGTATATGGTCGACAACCAGATGCGGTACCCTCATTTGTTCTACTAGAAGTGAATTTTGGAGATGAAATTCCTTTAAAGGGGGTAAGATGTAACACCTGTGCCCGATTATCTAGAATTGTTGTTGTGACCATGCTGACCCGAGGGTCCGGCGCGGAGTCGTGCCAGAGTGAAGGGATCACAACCATGCCAAGATGGCGAAGGCGCAAGGAAAGATAAAAGAAAAAGAAATGAGGAGTCGCCACCTAGTCTTTTAAGGGAAAGACGAGGAAAACCACAAAAAGATGAATGCCCAAGGTGTAGATGTGAAGGCTAGATGTCTACTAACCAGAGGAAGGGTAAGGATTCCTATTACGCATGAAGAAGGTGTTAGGCACCCTCGTACGCCCAAGAAACTCAGTCATTTTAGTCTAGATTGCTTGCTAAAGGCTTGATGGATGTTTGCCAAATCTGGATCTTGCTCTAATCATGCTAATATGTATGCCATGAATTGAAGGCACAGAGAGCAATTTGGTCATTTTCCTGGCCAGATGTGATAATTGCTTGCATGGGAGTGACGCATGGTCTAAACTATGTCACAATGTGTGTCAAATGTCCAGAGGATGTTGCTTACAAGAAAACATGGAGAGGAAAATCAACAAAATGATGCAAACACAATAAAGGACAAACATGGGGGACTAAAATGCAAAATTCACAAAAAGAATGAGAATCTAGATGGAAACTGCATTCATGACCCCTATTCTAACATGCAAACGATGGGTCCAATGTCGATGTGGCACCAGAATGTAAAAATTGCACTTGGAAAATTTCCTGAAAAGTCAGGGTCTAAAGTGTAAAATTCACATATAAGTGCAAATGTGACCAAAATGTGAAGCTAAGGATCAAATCTCAGTGAAAACATGATTTTTAAATGGAATCAATGATTAAATGCAAAATATGAGATGCAATGAGTGAAAAAAGCCCCAAAATATGTAAGAAAACATTTAAAGTCTTAAATGATGGACTTAGAAATAATCTAAGGGCCTATATGCAAGTTGTATGTGCTCAGGAATGGTTTAATGTGAATCTAAGGACTTTTATGCAAAATATCAAGCCCTGAATGTCGTAAAAGAATGGATTTTATAATGATCAGGGTGATTTTGTAGTTTCTCAAGGTTAAAATGCAAAATTCACAGTGAAAACCCATTTTTTAATTCCTTGGGGGCTTAATGCAAAAGGTCTGGACTTAAATGTGATAACTGTTGGGTTTTAAAGATGCTTAGAGTAATTTTTAAAAAGCTTAAGGATTCAGAATGCAATTTAACAGGGAAAGCTTATTTTAAAATGCCTCAAGGGTTTAAATGCAAATACTCAGGACCCAAATGTAAGGAAAAGAAGAAAGTAAGGGCCTAAGCTTGATAAAAATATTCATAAATGCATTAAAAGGGAAAAAAAGATGCAGGGGATTATATGCAAATTTTGCAGAAAAAAGTAAAGAACCTAAAGTATTTTAAAAACACCGGGGTTGACATGCAAATTACGGGACCTAAATGTAATAAACCAAGAACTTAAAAAGAATAATCTAGACCTATGGGGTGTTGGGCCTAAAGACCTCCTATTCGAAGATCGCCAGAGGATCATCGGTGCTCTCCCTCCGGCGATCCCACGGCAATGGATGACGAGTGGCGGTCGAGGAAGCTCTGGGAGGCCACGACGACGATCTTCGAGAGGTTGGGCAAGGTTGGGGAGGCCCGAGACCCTCCCCCACCTCGCGCTCAGGCGGGGCTCTCCTGTTGGCGACGGAGGAGATGACGACGCGGCACAGCGGCGCTCCGATGACTGGACCGGTGTGGGGACGCACGACGGACCTCCAGAGTGGGGCGAGGAACTCTCCAGTGGCTTCGATGAGGGTTGGGATGGTCCCAGTCGCTCTCCCTAGCTCACGCTTCGGCGAGGTTTTCTAGAGGATGACGGCGTGACGGTAGCGGCGCTCCGACGGCGGATAAGCTAGGGCAAAGGTTGGGGAAGCATCCTAGAGGCACGAGGAGGGTCCCAGAGGTGTCGCAGATTGCTGGGATGGCCTGAGGAGGTCCATTGATCCCCTTCGCCGGAGGTGGACGCGACGGAGGCTGGGGTGGCATTCCTGGCTCGGAGTTGATGGCGCAACAACCAAGTGGGGTGCGTGGCGATGTGGTGGAGCCTCTAGAGGTGATGGCGTGAAGCGAGGAGGCCCGATGCGCTCAAGCACTTCATCGACGGCAGTGGCTGGACTGCGGCAATAGCAATGGCATGGTGGACCAAGCGTCGACGGCAGGAGCCCTCTGGGGGGTCTCTCTGGAGTGGGAGGAGTCCAGGGAGGAGGAAGAAGAGTGAGGAAGGAAGGAGAGGCCCACGAGGGCCTCGCCTGAGGTCAGGATGCTCGGAACCTCGTCGGTGGTGGTGAACCCACCATCGGAAGCGACACAACGACGGGCAAGAGGCGCCGCTCCACCGGGGCTGGTTCAGGGAACCCAAGGGCAACTAAAGGGGCGTGCCAGAAACTGAAGACAAGAGGGAAAGAAGCTACTTGACGCGAGGAGTGTCCTCTCCGGCGACTCGACGGCGATGCTCTGGTTGGATGCTCCGGGATGCAAAGGAAGGTGGGGATCGCTTAGGAAGATCGAGGTTGCTCTTCTGGTGGACAGGGTTTTGAGAGGGAGAGTGGTTTGCACGCGCTAGTGGAGAGGTTTCGCAATGGCAAGGCTTGACGGCGGTGAGCCTCTTTTGAACTCCGGCAGAGCTTCCTCCACCGTCGATCTCCTCCTCTTGGGGCCAGCACCGTAGGATCGAGGGCACCCTCGGAAGAGGAAGGCCCAGAGATCATGAGGATGGAGGATCACGCACTGGAGATCGCGAGATATGCTGGAAATCTTGTTGGAGATGAAGGGTCACCAGCGGCGACACCTCGCAGGAAATATTACTCTGTTTTTCTAAGTTTTCTGGTTTAAGAATTTTTGGGCTATTGGGCTTATGAAATGGGCTTAGGGTTTGGTTTATTTTTTTTCTTTTTACTTTTGTTTTGTGATTTAAACTTAGGATTAATTTGATTATTTGTGATTTGATTTGGGATTTGGATTGGTTATTTGTGTTTTAATATTTTAAGTTGATTAAGATTTTATTTGATGATTTAAATTTAATTAAATGGTTTGTCTTTTTCTTGATTTTTGGTTTTGGGTTTATTTGATTTAAATTCTGATTTTGATTTGGTTGATTTAAAATTTGGGTTTGATTAGATTAAATTCAGATTTCAATAGCTTTCACTTGATTTAATTATGTATTTTATTTAGGTTTTGATTTAAATTATTTTTACTTGACTTACTTAAGTATTTTATTTAGGTTTTGATTTAAATTATTTTCTTTTGATTTAATTAAGTATTTTATTTAGGTTTTGATTTAAATGATTTTCTTTTGATTTAATTAAGTATTTTATTTTGGCTTTAATTTAGGGTTTTAATTATTATGGTTTTTTGGTTTTATTTTATTTTTGTATTTTCATGGATTTTAGGGTTTTTGATTTTAAGTTTTTAAATTAGGATTTTGAATTTTAACTTAGGCTTTTATTTAAGTTTTATGATTTTAATTAAATTTGTGATTAAGGTTTAATTAATTGGTTTTAAGTAAGGGTTTTGAATTATTTTAGATTTATGGTTTTAATTTAGAGTTTTTGGTGTTTTAAATTAGGGTTTATTTAGGGTTTTTGGATTGATTAGGGTTTTGAATTTCAGTTAATTAGGGTTTTTAATGGATTTTGACTTTAATTAGGGTTTTCACTTAATTACTCGGGTTTTAAATGGATTTAAGTGGATTTTATTTCATTTTGACTTGAATTAAGGTTTTTGGTTTATTAATTGGATTTTAAATGGATTTAAATCTGATTTTGGCTTCACTTAAGTTTTTTGGTTTGTTTAGTTGGATTTTAAATGGATTTAATTGGATTTTATTTAATTAGGTTTTTTCATTGGATTAAATGGATTTTAAGTGGACTTAAATGTGTTTTGTTTGGTTTTAATTTTGATTAAGTCAGAATGGGCTAGTGTGGACCTGAATGGGCTTAAGTGGGCTAGTATTTTGGTGGTCGCAACCAGAGCATCATCCGAAGGAGCTTGCTGCCAAGTGACTTCAAAATCGGGGTGTCTACAGTTGTAAAGCATGGAATATCTGTCATATTCGTGTAATATGGTTTATTTTTGGATAATCAAGATGTTGTTGGCCCAGTGTATGTGTGTGTTTCTCTTTCTCTCTCTATGGCTATGTTATTTTGGTTTCCCTAGATTGTGTGGCCTTCCAGCTTGCTATGCCTTCTATGTGTGTTTAGGAACCAGGTTGAGCCCTGGTCAAAGAGAGCGCAATTCCCTCCCCTTTAGGAGTCCCCCTCTACTAGTAGTCTACTCGTCCTGTCCCTTCACGTTAGGCATAGTGAAGGATGCGACAATCGACGGAATCGGGAGGGTGGCAGGAGGAAAAAAGGTGATAAAGGGGGGAGAAGGGATGGTGCCAAGGAGGGAATGCAAGGGAGAAGCGGAGTTGGAGTGAGAGAGAGAGAGAGAGAGAGAGGGAGAAAGGGTTATTGTGAGTGGATTGTGTGTGTGCCTGGTGGAGGTGCCATCGGAGGAGGAGGCTTCATCAGCAGCTATGGGCACCCAGAGGTCACCGGGTAGAGGGAGGAGTATTGCCGGTGAGATGCGTGGGTTGTTGGAACCCTACGATCGGGTACACGTCCCGCCTTTTCTGTCTCCTTCTATGTTTTGAGTTTAATGGTAAAAATCATGAAAAATGATGGAAATGGAGTAGATTGGTTGGATTGCATGTATATATGTGGATCTTACCGTTTTATGTGATTATTGTGGGTTCTTGATGGATTTGTGGTTTTAGCTACAGTGCATGTTAAATGGGTTTCTTGCCTTCGTGATTTTATTGCAAGAGATATGCTTAATAGATTTGGTTGAAACTTGTCCCATTGGATAGCATGCTTAGTGTAGTATGTTTGATGATTTTTGTGTGATTTGTGGTTCACTAGAGATGGGTCCACTAGCGGCTCCCATTCCGGTAAACGTGAGTTGGGGCAAATGAAGAAGTTTAGAGAAATTGTCTAGTTCGGCATGCCGAAATGTTTTGATATGTCGAATCAGGAAATTTTGGTACTCTAGAACCTTTCAGTATGCAAAAACAGGCTCCTGTGTTCTTGGTAGATTTCAGGGGATTTCGGTATATCGGTAGATTTCGATATGCCGAATCAGGCCCTAGACCTTATGATTGAGGTTTTCATTAAAGTTAAATGTGAATGGTTTTATGTGGTAATTTGGCATACTATGTGTGACCATGCCGACCCGAGGAAGTCCCGGCGTTGAGTTGCGTCAGAGGGAAGGAGATCACAGCCATGCCAAGATGGCAAAGGCACAAGGAAAGATAAAAGAAAAAGAAAAAGAAAAGAGGAGCCACCACCTAGTCTTTTAAGAGAAAGACGAGAAAAACCACAAAAAAGATTGGATGCATGAGGTGCAAATGTGAAGGCTGGATGTTTGCTTACCAGAGGATGGGTGTAGACACCCCAATTTTGAGCTCATTTGGCAGTAGACTCCTCCGATTGATGCTCTGGTCGCAACCACCAAAACCCTAGTCCACGTAGGTCCCAATCAGACCCACACTAGCCCACATGACCCAATAAAACACTAAAACCCATTAAAATTCACTGAAAAGCAAATAAACCACTTAATCCAGCTAAAATC
>JAMKQA010015285.1:0-16521 GCA_024699735.1 Posidonia australis
GGGGCCCGAAATCGTGGGGTCAGTCGTCGAAGAAGGGAGGAGATGGTGCTGGAATTATTTTTGGCATTTGTTAAGTTTTTTATTGAAAGGGGTGAAATGGGATGGTGGGCTTTGAATGGGCCTACGTGAGTGGTATTTAGGATTTTTAAATGTTTAAATGGGTTTAGGTAAATTTTAGGGTTTTACTTTGGTAATTTAATTTAGGTTTAGGTTTTTCTGATTTTAATTAGCGGCTTTGGGTTTTATTATTTTAGGGTTTTTTGTGATTTTTATTAGGGTTTTGGGTTTTATTATATTAAGTTTAATTAAGTGATTTTAATTAGAGCTTTCGTATTTTATTATTTTAGGGTTTTTGAATGGATTATATTTAGGTTTAAATGGATTAAGGCTTGGGTTTATGTTTTAAATTTGATTAATTGAAGATTAGTCCAAATTTTTATTAATTGATTTTTTTACTTGATTTAATTAATGATTTAATTTAGAATTTGATTTAATGGGTTTTTACTTGAATTGATTAAGGATTTAATTAAGATTTTGGTTTCTTACTTGATTTAGGTTTTAATTATGGTTTTTACTTGATTTAGGTTTTAATTACGCTTTTTACTTAATTATCTTGAATTTTTAGTGGTTTAGATGGATTTTACTTGATTTTGGTTTTAATTAGGGTTTTTACTTAATTAATTTGAGTTTTAAATGGTTTAAATGGATTTTACTTGATTTTGGTTTTAATTAGGGTTTTTACTTAATTAATTTGAGCTTTTTAATGGTTTAAATGGATTTTAGTTTATTTTGGTTTTAATTAGGGTTTTTACTTAATTAAATTGAATTTTAAATGGTTTAAATGGATTTTATTTGATTTTTGTTTTAATTAGGGTTTTTGCTTAATTAATTTGAATTTTAAATGGTTTAAATGGATTTTAATTGATTTTGATTTGGTTCAAATGTTTTGAATTTTTAATGATTTAAGTGAGTTTTAATTAGTTTAGATTTCTAATTATGGGTTTTTGCTTTGATTGGTTTAGATTGGGTCCGAGTGGGCTTGTGTGGGCCTAAATGGGCTTACATGGGCCTGAGTGGGTTTAGGTAGAGTTAGGATTTTTTGGTTTGGTGGTTGCAACCAGAGCATCTTTCTAGGGGAGTCTACAGCTAAGTGAATGCAAAATCATGGTGTCTATAGGTATCTTTAGATCTCTCCAATTGGACACGGTGCCACTTCTTCCATAGACTATTCCTCTTCTGAGTAGTAGTCCTCGACGTAGACCCATTCTTGTGACTGTTGGGGTGTGTCTTGACTTGCTAATGTCGTCACAGCTTGACTCTGGTTTGGATCTAAGTGACCTACGCTGACAAAGTTAGTCAAAGCCCAAGGGATGACGAGCTGCGGGCATCTTCATGAGCATGGTTCTAGGGGATGCCCTTCGTAACCAAGTCCTTCGCGCTCCCTCCGTTCCTCTGCTGAGATTGCCTCAGCGATTCCCTGGTCGTATCGTCTGAGTGGTGTTCCCTTCTAGTATCTCCATTTGTGACACAAGTTCTCAACCATCAACAAGGGGTTGTTGCGAACGGTCAAATGGCTGACACATTCGAGGGCAGGGATAAAGTTGACTGGTTCGAACCTATCGACACTAAACATGACATCTGTGAGCTTGGGGTCAAGGTGGGCAGTCTGGGGTTCAACAAGAAACAACGGTATCAACCCTTTCCTTCTCGAAGTCATTCGCCATGACAACGACAATGTCATTGCTCCATCAGAATTTGACCATGTGATGGAGAGTCGAAGGGATCACTTGATGCTTGTGCAGCCAATGACGCCCAAGTAGGAGGTTGAAAGACGGCTCTAGATCCACAATATAAAACTCCACATTGAATACAGCTGGCCTGATGGTGAGAGGAATAACTAGAATCCCTAGGGTGTCATGATGTGTGTTATCGAAAGCAGTCATCCCCATGGTGGTTGGTGTGATGTCCTCAGCTTTGAATCCGATCTTGCACACTGTACGCAGGGGGCAAACATTTAAACCCACTCCGTTATCCACCAGTGTCAAAGGGATGTGAAAGCTTTGATATTGCACTGTGACATATAGGGGCTGATTATGGTTAACCCCTACCAAAGGCAACTCTTCATTGGAGAATGAAATAACCTCGGGGACTGTGATCATGCCAATCATGCTTTCAAGGGTAGCTGCTTCTATTACGGGGGATACATGGGCTGCTTGAAAAACCCTCAGGAAGGCCTCTCGGTGTTTTACGGATGTATGAATGAGGTCTCAAATGGAGATGTCGGCCTTGACCTTTTTTAACTGGGCGGTGATGTCTACAGAGGGTTGGTCTTTTTGGTGGTGTTGGCGGGGACGCCTTCTATGATAGGATAAGGTGGTTGGCTCATAGGTTATGAGTGGGGGGTGGGGGGGGTGGGGGGTTCTGGGCTGCTCAGTCTGGTGGCTGGTGTCGTAGGCTTGTACACTCTCCCTGACCATGTGACCTTAACACACAATTCTGTGACGTAGTCATAGGGAACGTAGTGGGTATCTCTGGTCAAGTTAATGACCAGAGGAGCACGAGCTGCAAGCTCCAGTACAGTTGGTGGTGGGTTTCCTAGGAAAGGAGCTGGGTGAACGGAGTGGGCTTTGGTCTGGTAAGTAAGCAAATGGGTGTGGGAGCCCTCGATTGTATGGTGGCAGATGCAGTGGTGCACTCCAACCTTGCAGTCAACTGTATCATATGGATTGTGTACTCCGAGTCAGACAAAACTGATTGACAGTGATGTGCAAGAGGAGACTCATTGATCGAGAAGATAAGAGAAGAAGGGTCTGTCACGAACGTGGCCAAACTTGAGGGGAAGATAGCATGAATGCCTGAAGTTCCAGCACCGTGTTTGGGCGAAGGCTGACTCATGATGCTAGGGTGTGAAGATTATGCATATGCTGGTGCTGGTGTTGGAGCAGATGTTGTGCCTACTTCCTGTGTATTGATAATGATGACTTTATTATGAATCAAATCCTAGATTGCATTTCACAATGTGAAACAACTGTCAGTCAAGAGTGCCCTAAGACTCGGTGGAAGTTGCAGTATAGATTCACTTTGTACCACGATGGAAGAGGGTTCGGTAGTGGACGAATCTTCGATAGCGTCAGGAGTGGCATGACCTTCGGCAAGATGGCACTCAACGACTCAACCAGAGGGGTGAAGTTGCGCCTTGGAGAGTGGGGCCGTCTCTACCCTAGGTTCTTCCCTTGCCCTACCAGAGGGGTTGGATATACCGGTTGGGCGGTGGTAGTGACTTGTGGTGTATGCTGTGTACTAGGTGCATGCCTATACACTATTTGATTTGGGTTGGACCACCTTGGTGCATTGCCTAGTGTAGTTGGAGATCCGATGTATGCCACAACAGCCTTTGATTGGTCCTTCTTCTGAAACTGATGAGGGCTAGCACCATAATGGTTGCTATTGTTGTTACCTAGAGTGGTGGTAGTAGCTTGGTTAGCGAATGCTGTAAGTGCAGGGAAATTTCCACTTCACAAGGAGCTTTCCTCACGCATGCCTACCCGAATTAGTGATCAAAACTAGTGACTGGATGAATGCTCAGTAGAGCCCCTATGGTTGGCTGCGCTCTTCTGATAATGAGTTCGATTGATTCCTCCTCGGAGGGTCTATCCTTGACTTGAGAAGCAAGGGCTCGCCAATGACCGACGTACTCCTCAAACGACTCATTGGGTCTTTGCGTGATGGAGATCAAGTCATCGCGCTTGGGGACCAGATCTAGATTGAAAGAGTATTGTTCCATGAACGCCTTACTGAGGTCATCCCAAGTCTTAATTGAGGTCATGTCTAGTGAAGTGAACCACTGAAGAGCAGGCCCAATGAGACTCTTTTGGAACAGGCTGATTAACAACCTCTCATCAACTTGAAGCTGTGCAAGATCTCTGTAGTACACTCTCAAATGTGAGATGGGATAGCCTTTCTCAAATATGAAAATTCACTAGGAGTATTGCCTTTGGGAAATAGCATAGGTCCTAAAACTAGTAAGGCTGGCGATCACCTCCCTGCACTAGACGTAGTAGTTTCTTGAGATCACCCATCCATGCAAGGAGAGCGTCTGAGTTTACTGTCAGTGAGGGTGGTGCAATTGAGGTGGTGACTGCGTATGTTGTATGGGTTGCACCTGAGTGCTTCTTCCGATCCACCATCACAACGCTTGGTGTCACGTTGCGATGGCCAACATACTCGTGCATGGGTGCAGCATGGGATCGTATGAATGATGGTGGTGCTAATTGCTGATGCATGGATGTAGGGTAGGTCAAATGCTGTGCAGTGGGTGGTGTAGGAAGATGGAACGACAACAACTGCGTGGGTGTGATCCCAAGAAGTGGGCCTTATGGATGTTGTGCCCCTACCAACCCATTGGGCTGACCACCAAGGATGGGAGTCATATGTTGTGTAGTGTATTGCGGTGGTGGACGAGGCAGAGGTGTCACCCCCATCGCCGGAGCAGTAAGGAGTTGGGGCAACGATTGAGGCAGTGGTGTTGTAGGGCGACCCTACAAAGCTAAGTGGGTTTGTGTCGGAACCTCAAGGGTGACAACAAGAGGAACCATATTGGGCTTCAATGACAGAGCCATGCCCTGGAGACTCTATCCGAGGGCCATCAACTGCTCTGCCTACATGGTCCAAGACCCATCGGCGGAAGCATCGAGGGATGGGATGGACAACTAGCCTGAAGTAAACGGAGGTACAAACATGGACTGTCCAAGAGACAGGGAACCTATGACTAAAGTCACCATAGTAGACAGAGTGCCAGGGATAAGGTAACCTTGCGGGTAGGTGATAGTCAGTGGTGCTTTAGGGACCCTAGTGGTGGTCACCACAATAGATTCCTCGACGGGTCCTTGATTGACGACTTGTTGAAACCATGGAGGAAAAGGAGCCGACTCCTCCTACATCGGGAAGCGGTGCATGAGAGGAGATGACGGGACCACAGACGTAACAGTTAGAGTAAAAGGAGTTATGGTGGAGATCTCCTCCAAGATACTAGTGAGGTGAGTGCCACCAGTGCATTGGGCCATAGTCGACTCAGAACGGGTGATGACAGGACTACGGTGGCAAACAAGGGGGTGAATCTTAAGACGAGCTATCGTTGAAATCAACAGATAACTCGGGGAAAGATGGCAAAGAGCGGTCGCAACAAGGGTGCCAGAAGATGGAGCACTCGAGCTTAGGCTAGGATAGTCGTTCACTAACATATGTCGCCAAAAGACAACAAGACTGGAGTCAAAATCTGTGACATGAATAAATTCATGCGGTGTTTATTAAAGTGGTATGAATGGTAGACATGCACATGTATGCAACTACTATGCTTTTTGTCACCATCTATGTGTGTCCGAGTAGGCCATCTACTTCGGATTCTCTCATGGGTAACATGGGTCTTTGACTCAAGGCCAGAAAGTAAGGTCCTATCCCACACCAAAGCGATGGAGCGATGGTGCGTTGGGAGCCTCAACCCTGCCAAAGCATGGGCTGTACCCTCTACTAACACTGACAGGACCTTGGACAACAGGGGACAGATCGGCACCCCATCCTACATCGAAGCAATAGAATGAGAAATCGGGACTGTCCTTTGTACACTATAGGTGGACTTAGGAGAGGAGAAGATGCATGCTCCTATATGAATCATTCATGCAAACATGCTTGGTGGGTTTTACTTGCAATTTATTAAACTAGATAAGGGAATTGGTACATGTTTGTCTCTAGTTGTGCCTAGATGTTGCTTTTATCATGTAGATTTTAGATTAAGCCTATAGGGGGAAGAAAGCACGTCCCTACTTTCCTAGGTATGGCAAATGCAAGGAGGAGGAGAAAACACCCAATCATAGCATGCAAACATCACACATCACTTTAAAAGACAGGATCATGGCATGAGCGGGTGTAATGTGATCATGGTGGTGAAAAGAAAAAACCAACATCATAGCAATAGGTAGGAAGCATGTTATGTGCAAGTGGTGACGTAGCATATTTGTGTAAAACAAAATAATCATCAGACAAAAGGCATGAACGACACCAAACAAAGGTACACATGACATAAACAATGAAATATCGAGTACAATCAAATACGAGCGACAGACAAAAAGTGCTATCATGAAAGCCAAAGTCTAATATCCCCAACAGAGTTGCTAGTTCTTATGACCATAATGGTGCAGAAGGGGCAACCGATAGGGCCACGACAAGGAGCGGTGAGTCTGAGGTAAGGGACGCTCAACTAAAAAACATCGGAAAACTCATGAAAACAAAACAAATTAAAATGGATAAGGGGAGTCACCACCTAGTCTATTTAACGGGAGGACGAGGTAAACCGGAATAATGCAATGCAATGTAGAGCAAACAAACAATCAATAAATAAGAAAGAAATGACTCAAATGCCAATGGATACCATATAGGTCATTGTAGGCAGAGAAATAGGTAAGGACTCCTGTTACACACAAGGAAGGTGTTAGGCACCCCCGTACTATCCATGAATCGGTCTTTCTGTGCTTTTCCACTCGTATGTGTGCCAAATGCGAATGTATGCTTACTTGTGTCTAAAATAGATGTGTGCTTCACACCATGTGAAAACAAACGAAATGCAAAAGGTATGCAACCTAATGCTTAGTCACGTTGTACGAGGTTTAGACCGACGGTCCTTAAGAGCTCGACACAATAAACATCCTTGCCTTAAAGATGAATGTGAGAAATCCAAAAGAAACATGATGGAAAACGATGTGTGCGGTGTTTGGGACATTATGTTAGCATGAATGCTATTCATTGTACGCCCTTGGGCGATATGCAACATGCAATGTATGAAAATTGGTTCACGACATGATGTAGGCGATTATACTGATTACTATATGCCCTTGGTCGATATGCAATATGCAATGCATGGATGTCGTTAATGTATGCTTGTGTGGGCACGATGGTTAATTCTATACTGATGTGGAAAAGACAAGAAAACACCGATCGAAGCTTATTAGATTAAATTAACATGAATACTTATAAATCAATGACAAGGAATGCTCAAACAGATAATATGCAAGGTTTGGCGATGGTATATGCAAAATGTCAATATGCTCAGAACACACGTTATTCAACAAACAAGTCAAACAGAGCCATTATTCTAATGTCACCTCCTTGTGTGGCGTCAGATCTCGTCGCCACCTTGTTGGGCGACGAGGGACATCGCCTCTCAGTATGGCAGCACGTGCCATAAACTAATCCAGTAGCCTAGATCTTTGTTGGATAGATCAGACGTCAAACAAACCTAATTAAGCAATCATGTTATAGTGGAAATACCACTTTTAAGAGATTCATATTTTTATTTAATGAATTAATTAATCTTTGCTTGCTCAATCGTTCCTATGATAGGGGTGAAACATATTTCAGGGGTTCTAGGGTCACTCAATAGGATTTAGGCTCTTTGGTACCACTCTTTGACCATCATTCGGGTCCACCAAGAGGGCCTAGGCTGGAGGTTTGTCTCTCTAAAGTGGGGCTCGCAATCCAAGACTCTGTCCTTAAGGGTTGGTCCTAGCAAACCACAAAGCAATAAATAAACATCAAACAACAAGATGTCAAGTTTCTACTAGGGTTTGTTACAGACTTAGGGAGAAAGGTGAAGTCTAAAACGAGCCCCTAGGACACCTTAGGCTCCTTGACCAGATAATGACAACCGAGACAGAGTATGGGTCTGCGACTTGCACTAGCCCGGGTTTGCTTTGCTCAATCCCTCATACCAGATTTAGAAACCTACAGAACTCTAACCTTGCTGTCAAGCAATTAGTTTCCACCATATTGGTGGACAGAAAACAACCCTAGAAACCGTTAAAAAGCCATAATAAATAGTGGACAGTAATATTCTCGATTTTATTTATTTAGATCATTATTGTAGTCAATAAAAATCAGCACAAACAATAAAAACAAAACCTACAGGGAAAAATGTTCTGAGGATCATCGGTCGCCTGTTTGATAGGTGCTTGATCTCGTCGCCTATGGGTCTGGTGACAAGTCCAATCGCCCCTCGTTACATTGACTAATGGTCGTCTTCCTCCTCTCGCATGTAGGGTTTCCCTAGGGGTTGCAGGTCAGGTTTCTTTTTTTCTCCCTCACTCTCTCTTGGATATGTGGGTCAAGGGTTTGGTTGGAGGTTCAGTTTCTCTCTCTTCCTCCCTCCTCTCTCGTAGGACTGCATGGCTATGGTTTGGTGGGCGGCGTTGGGTTATGGAGATGGGTTCTTTCTCCTTTTCACTCTCTCTGTCTCTCACATGGGGGACAAGGCTACCTCTCTTTCTCTCTCTATGGTTCATGAGGACTGGTGGGCATGGGGGTTAGTGCAGGAGAGGAGGTTGTGGTGGGTTGTATGCTTGGAGTTGGGTTCAAAGATGTGGTGGTGGCAGACGATCGTGGATGAGGGGATGGCTTGGGCTGGAGGTGCATGATTGGAGGGAGGAAAACGCAGCTGTGGGTTACTGTCTGGATTCCACAAGGATTCATGCATGCGAGATTGGGGTGGAAGGACTATCGTTCATGCGAAATGATCAACGGTCTCACAAGAATGGAGACCCATCACCAAAAAATGCGCGAAACACCACAAACCAAGGCAAAACGACGAGAAAATCTTCGAATATACACTGATATATGATAAAACATGAAAATAACGAGCTTGTATACGAGTTCTACGAGGATGAAAGGCTATACCTGCGTGATGGACGATTTTTAGTGTCCTCCGACGACGACGGTGGATACGAGATGTGGGGGACGGCTGGGACTGCAATGGACGTCTCCCTCCCTCTCTATTTTACATGGAGGCTAGTGTTTTGGGTGTAGGTTTCTCCTCTTTTTCTCTCTAAGGTTTTTCTCTCTCCCTCCTTTTCTCTTTTTCTTCCACTTTCTCTTACATACCCTCTCTTCTCTCCCAAGCTTCCAATGCTCCAACCTTTTCTTTCAACTCTCTCATGTCGGTAGTCTTATATAGGGTTAGGGTTTGCATGTGAAACGTAGGATGTAGGGCTCTCGAACGGATGGTGAGGATGAGTGTAGGGTTTACATGGGCTTAAGGTTTAGGTTGGGCTTGGGCTTATTATTTTGGTCTTATTTTATCTATTTTTTTAGGTTTATGCTTAGGCTTGTCTTAGTTTATTTTTATTTATTTTGTTATTTTAGGTCTTTTAGGTTTGGGTTTTATTTTTTATTCTTTTAAGGTTTGATTTATTCTTTTAGGTTTGATGGGCTTAGTTCTGCTTTTGGTTTATTTATCATTTTAGGTTTAGGTTTCATTTCATTCTTTTAGGTTCACTTTTGTTTTTAGTTTATTGTATCTTTTTAAGTTTAGGTTTTATTTCGGTTTTAGTTTTTTTATTCTTTTATGCTTAAGTTTAGTTTTGCTTTTAATTTATTTTAACTTTTTTTTAGGTTTAGATTTTATTTTGAGATTTACATTTATGTTTAACTTTGGATTTAGTTTAGTTTTTAGGTTTACGTTTGGGCTTGGTTTTGGTTTAGTTTAGGTTTAGGTGTATGTTTGGGCCTATGGTGTTTGGTTTGGGCTTTAGGATAGGTTTTGGTCTGTTTTTGGGTTTAAAGGGTTAGGTTTGGTCCACCGCAACCAAAAGGTGATCCAGGACGTCCGTCGCCAAGTGACTGCAAAATCGAGGTGTCTACACCAATCTTTGTGCATATTGTCTGAAGTCACTTAGCCGCACACACAGTTCTAGGTAATGGTAGTTTATTAAGTTTTGTTTTTATTGTTAATTTTAGTTAGTTATTTAATTAATTATCTTGGTAGTATTGATACTAATATATAATGCATTGGGGCGTTACACAACCATGGTGCTGCATGTGCCTAGATTTCTTATGCGAGAACCCTTGTGTTGGTTTATATTGTTTTCCAATTATTTGTTCTGGGTTATTCAATGGTTTTGTGTTCCTATTGTGATACATAGGACTGTTGAGGTTTTTGCAAGTTAGGTTTGGTTTTGGGGCATGTATGCATCCGTGTTTTTACTACATAGGGCTATTGCCCTGTGTCACGTGTTTGGAGTGCATGTGAGGTCAATACGTTTGGTCAATGTGTTCCTAACATGTGTTTTGACTATCCAATGCAGCTGTGGTTGCGGTTGGTAGTCTTAGTGTGGTTTTGAGTTTGAAGTTTTGGTTTTATTATGTAGCGTGTGATGAGTGACCATTTATGTGGTTACTCATGTGTGTTTGTATTTTGTATTTTATAGGTGTAGACTTGTAGTTGGTTTGCTTATTAGTGTATACAAAGAGGTGTCATTTAGCCACATATCAAGGATCTTGAGTAAATATGTGCATTGATATAAAAAAAAGTAATTATATTAGGAATGATGACTAAGGTCGTTTAAGTTATAGCACAGCTGTTCATTCACACAATGTTTTAGGTTTCACTTCAATGAGAATTTTCTTCACCAATGTTCATGTAGTAATCAATAGTAACTTACGTACGTAATCCCATAGTTACATTTGCAACTGTTCCAAGATGATTATGCAATGTTGTTTCCACTTGAGTGAGAATATTCTTTTGGTTGCATTGTTTCTCACGTTACTAGTCTTATGATTACATATAAATGGACTTCTGTACTTATTGCTAGGTAGTGAGTTTAATGTTCATATTTTAACATAGTATTAGAGCAAAAAGAGACTCAAATGAGTCTAAGTTCACACATATCCACGTATGGCCAAAAGAAACACTTGTAGGATCTAAAAGACATCACAAGTGAAAGAGAGTGTTAGAATAGTTTTACATTAAAAAAAGTGAGGATTGGATTTATGATTATATATAGTTGGACTCCTCTATTCACGGTTAATTGATTTTCAGTTGGATGTCTATTTTTCAACATGGTATCAGAGCCAAATAAGCCTAAACAAGCTTAAGTCCATACACATCCATCATGTTCAAAATAGACACTTGTAGGATATAAACAAGACTACAAGTGAAGAAGAGTGTTAGAATAATTCCATATAGAGAAAGTGTGGATTAGATCTTTGGTTACATATAGATAAACTCCTCCACTCATTATCATTCAGTTTTAAGTTAGATGTTTATATTTCATTAGTAACTTAGTGATTTTGCATAAACCTTTTGAATAAAAAAAAGTAGAAGAAAGATTTTTATCCCTTTTTTACCTAATAGCTATCATGACTACTGCACGAAAACAAAGGACTTAAATCTAAGGGTCTGTTTTGTTTTGTTTATAGATTATTGAGGATGCATTATTTAAAAAGTGATGGCATGGTAAGAAAATAATAGTTATTTAATAAAAAACTTACAAGACTCATTTTTTTTTGGAATTTTTGGATTGAACCTAGTGACCAAAAAAAAAAAAAAAACCAATAAACTACTTTGTTTGTCAAATGGACCCTAAGTCATGTATGCTATGACCAGTACAACTAGATGCCTAAATCATTGTCTTTACACAAAAAGAAGATCATTGTCTTTACACAAAAACAAGATGCGTTGATGTGAAATTGCTGGCTTGTTCAACATTTTTACAACTCGTAAATCAATCAACCGAGTTAGATGAAACTTGTGGTTCCCCAATCCTTATCTGGGTCGTGCCAAAAATTAACTGCCATTTCAAAAAAGGAACATTTTAGTGCTTGCCAGTTTTCTTATCAAAATGATATATATGACAGGTCTAAAGCAACCCTAATTTCCTTTTTATATGAAATTAAAATTTTTAATTACAATACTATTGAATTCACTTCATGTTTTATAACATACTCTAGTTCCACACGAAAATGATTATAGACAGAAGAAGCCCTATGATTCTATGAATGTTGGTGTTTGAAATGGAGAGTCATTGGGCAATGTCCTTGTTGCTTTAATAATGGATACTCTAGTTCCATTTTCGCTAAAAATGGATACACACAAAAGGATCTATGGAATACAAAAGTGTGAGTTTTCCATGTCTCAAGTATATATCAGAAATTTTCTTTTCTCATAAATTAATGTCTATAGTTTTTTTTAACTCTATATCCATTGGAATTCGAATCTATGACCTCCCAACTAAAATAATAATTACATACTAAATGAATTATGTTTTGTTTGATTTTTCTCCCCTTTATTTGTTTCTTCTCTCTCTTTCTCAAACCAAAGAAGAACATTGTATTATAACATAGTCTTGTTTCACATGAGAGATGGCCAAAACATTAGACAAGAAAAGCCCAATGAACATTGGTGCTTCAAGTCATTCGCCACAATGTCCTTGTTACATTATCAATGGTACATGACACTAAAAGTGGATATGGACAAAAGATCTAGTGATTTTTGTGGATCTAATCTTTTGGAAACAACAAAACAACTATGAAAGTCATGTGATTTTTCCATGTCTCAATTATATATCGTAAGTTTTCTTTTCTCAATAATTAATGTCGCAGCAGTGTGGCACAGCCGCACTAATAATTACAAGTCAAACTAGTTGCACATCATGCCACAATGTAAGTTCGAAAGTTTACGAATATGGTATTCAAGGACGTGTATGGATGAGGCTATTGATTACATGTCAAACTAATCGGCTATTGATCACCTGCAATTAGTATGGATGAGGCTATTGATTACAAGTCAAACTAATCGGCTATTGATCACCTGCAATTAGTATGGATGAGGCTATTGATTACAAGTCAAACTAATCGGCTATTGATCACCTGCAATTAGTTGGACGTCCTTGAATATCATATTCAAGGACGTGTATGGATGAGGCTATTGATCACCTGCAGAACTGATGGCGACCTAAATTAGTACGTGTTTCGCCCATTTGTCCTCCTTTGATTTAGCAAATATCATAGAAATTGTGTAGTTTAGCTTGATTTATATGCATGGTAGAAGAACTAGGACTTTTTGAGAATCATCAAGGTTTTCACAATGATTTCTCGACTGGTTTTTATTGTTCTAAGTTTACTGTCATGTATCATGTGCAACTGGTTTGCAATGCCAACCAACACCAGGTGTGGGTGCGATCTAGCAGTGAAACTAGGTAGCGTGACTTCGTAGTGCGGGGAACCAGCGTGGGTTCCCAACGCATCTGAGTAGCGTGGTTTGCGCAATTCAGTATATCTAGTTTTCCTTGAGCCTTTGAAAAAGAACAAGTTAATTTTAAAACGATAATGGAATTGTTTTGAAAGAAAAGGACTAGGACATCTTGAAAATAGGTTATGAAATGAAAAGTATTTTGTGAAAGATTTTTGTAATGGAAAATATTTTTAAAAATAGTTTGAAAAAGAAATGCATGTTTTGAAAAAGGCTTTCAGTGATTTTTGGTTGGATCCACATGGTAGTAGAATAGAACCAATAAAGGTATGAGACCTTAGTGAAATAGATTACGTGCTTTATGGTGTAGTTGCCGATGACGAGTACAGGTGAAAAACAAACGCGACTTTTTGAGTTATTGTAGGGCCTACGTGAAAGAGACTAAATCATCCTCTTTACTTGGTGCTGGCAAGGCCTGAGATTGGAGATCTCAAGTGTCCAATTACCAAGGGACGTCATGAGAGCGCACCTCATGCATGTTGAGACCTATGTGATCGTGGTATTGTGAGGCTTGTTGGTCGAGATAGTTGAACTCTTACACGGAATGGTTCACCGTAACAGTGCAATAGGAGCAGAGATGGAGACTTGTCGACTGCTTGTAAATGGATCGATTACTTATGGTTAAGGTGATACGATAGGTTTTGGTTCAGACTGCGTGTTTGGTTTCTAAGCTAGAGGTGGTGTTTGGTTTTATGATTTTAGTCAGATTCTAGCTTTGTTGAGATCAGTGGTTTTGAACTAGTTTCTAGCTATAGTTTGGATATGGTTGAGTGGTGTGTTGTTTTGTATTTTGGACTGGATTCTAGTCAAGGATTTGCTTTCTAGAATACATAAAAAAAATGATAATCTACAAAGATGCATGGAATTTCAAAGAAACTAATCGGAATATTTGAAAAGGCATGATTATGCAATGTTTTGAAATACCATGTGTTTTTATAACAAAAAAATTGTATAGTTTTCTATGAGATTTGTCGTGGTTTCTTGTGGACGCGTATTGGGTCACTTGATGTCACTCATGTGTTTTTTGTTTTGGTTTTTAGGTACAGATTAAAGGTGCAATCTAGTCCTGGTGCACATAAAAGAAGCCACTAGCCACAATTCTGAATAGATGTTTAGTTTATTGTTAAGTTAGTTAGTTTTTCTTAATTAGTTAAAGGGGTTGTACAATACTAATTTTTGATGCACTGGGGCATTATAGAGTGGTATCAGGGCCTAGGTTTAGTAAGTGCACCATCTTAGTAGTGTCTGGTTAATGGCTTTGTAGGACTACACAAGAAAAGTGTTTGCACCTGACCTATGGTTTGTTTTGTTGAAACAGCAAGATGCCACTAGGAGGCAAAGGCCGAGGCAGAGGAAGGACCCCTGTGTCCGACTTTGGCATAGAGGAGGATAGTGCCTAGAGAGGCATGTAGTAGGAGCTAGGGGAGATGATGGAGGGGATCGTCTAATCCATTAAAGGACACAACAAGGATGAAGCCAATGGAGACCCATAGATCACGCAATTCTACCAGTGGAGCATGCCAATCTTTGATGATCGTGACAAGCCAGAGGAATGTGAGGTATGGCATCTAGAGGTAGAAATGATCTTAGAAGGGATAGAATGCCTAGTAGAGAAGTGGGTTGGGCTAGCCACATTCCAGTTCAAAGGTGACGCCAACTAGTGGTGGAAGGTCATGTGTCAGATAAAGTTCCTCAATTCTGATTTACTAATGATCTCCTAAGAGAAGTACTTTATGAGAAGTACTTTCCAGAGTATGTGAGAAACAGGCTGGATAGAGAATTCCAAAATCTAAAGCAAGGAAATATGTCAATGGCAGAATATAAGGCCACCTATACCCGATTGGAGCAATTCATGCAGACCTTTAATGCAAAGAAGCGTAGAGCCAAGAGATTTGTAGAAGGATTGAGTTCAACTATCAGATCAAAGGTCCTTGGCTATTGGTGTGAGACTTTGACAGACATAGTAAAGCTAGCAGCCTGATATGAGGATGAGCGTTGACTATTCCTAGAAGACTATCCCAAGGGAAAAGAGATGATGTTCACCCCACGGCCTTCCACTTATAAGATTTTGAGTTCTGGAAGTTCTAGGAACTCTGGAAAAAAAAGGAAGGAGTGCTCCGACTGCATTACCAAGGGACATAGTGTTATTGAGGGTACTAAATTTGGCCAAACTTGATCAAATAGTGGCCTAGAAAGGACTTACTACTCCTATTGTCGGTCGAGGCACATGGCAGCACAATGTACATGGCAGAGGCCAAATCTGGACCACATAAAGTGTTATAACTGAGGAAAGACTGGGCATTTCCAAAAGAGCTGCCTTGACCCTCCAAAGTCAGTTGGAGATTTGCCTCACCAAGTAACCAAGGGAATAGTATTGACCATCTCTACTCTAGATGCTAATTCCTTAGGGGATGTCGTAGAGGGTAAGGAGCAATGATGTTAATGTGTAATATAACTTTTAATGTAGTGATGTATTCCGTACTATTTTTAGTAATGATAATTGTGGTTTGTGGTTATGATGAATGTTGTTAGGTTCTTTCTTTGTAGCTGTTCGTAAGGCTTGAGTTTTATTTGAGTCAGGGAGTTCATTCTCCTTTACCTGTAAGTCGTTTACAGCCAAAATTGGAGAAAGGCCGTCTAAGTTGGCTTTCTACCTTGATGTAGTAACCCTATTAGGAGAGCACAACTTAGCATGGATGTACCTATAGTCAATTAATGTTAAGCTAGGAGACAAAGATTTCTAGGCTAATTTGATTGTGATGGATATGCAAGAATATGATGTCATATTAGGAATGGACTAGCTGGAATAGCATTCAACAATGATAGCCAATGCAAAGAAGACAGTATTAGCAGAATGTTCGGGCTAGGGATGGTGTATGGTGTAAGAAACCAAACTAGGTGAGTCAGGAAAGTAATACCAATAGTTAAGGCCTACCACCATCTAACAAAGGTAGCAGCATAGGCTACCTGGCCTACATGAAATCTCCTCTTCACCAATGCTAGGGGTACAAGATATACTAGTCATGCGAGAGTACCCTGACATATTTATTGTTAGTTGGGTTGCATATTGTAGGATCCGTTTAAGGATCCATTTATCTTAGCCTATGTCCAGGTCGTGTATAAATACTCTGTTTAGGGTTAATAAACAGACTTACTTTTCTTCTTTTACTTTCAACATGGTATCAGAGCCAAGGGTTTTCTGAAAGAAAAAAAAAAAAAAAACGATGACAGAAACCTTCCTGCCGTCGTCGTTGTCGAATCTCTCGCCGCCGGGAGCCGTGTAGACTGCCGTCGGCGTTTCCCCACGCGTTTCCCCTCGAGTTTCCGTGCGTCCCAGCGCGTTCCCCCCCCCCCCCCCACGCGTTCCCGCGCTGCGTCGCGCGTTGCTGCAACTTCTCTTCGCTGCGTCGGGCGTCACGGGTTCTGCTGGCTTCTCTTCCTGCGGCTGG